>PNEQ01058573.1:34642-54833 GCA_003012365.1 Medauroidea extradentata | reverse complement strand
GGCCTTCCTTTTTCTCTGCCCGTCAGCATCGTCCTTGACATCGTTGGCAATGAAATATTGCTCTAGCCGCTCACCGTACGAAGTCCAGTCCTCTTCACCGGCTTCATATTTCTCTAAGAGAAATTTCGCCATCCTCGTCGCCAATTGTAGTGTATTTATTACACCTTAACACTTACATTTCTTGCTGCCTAGATAATAGTAAAATACATTGTATCTCCATGACACTGTCTCACTGCTGCCAACCTGGCAGCCGTACAATTACCTTGGTTGTATAAATTACCTAGTAAATATTTTACAAGTCTCCCAGATTCATCTTCAATAAGTATAGACCTTGGAGCATCACACACCTGTACCACTGTTGCTGGCTTCCAAATACCTTGGTCATGGTACACTACATGTTTCCCGTATTTGAACTCAACACATCTGGACTTGGTATTTTTCTCATAGCATTTCTTATTTTTGTAGTCACTCTTTAACTGTGTGTTATGGAAATCTTTTACAGTGTTAGGTTCTAACAAGTTGTTATGGGTTGGCAATGTTGTTCTTGTTCACCTACTGTACAGTAGTTGAGCTGGGCTGAACTGTGAACCCAACACTGGTGTATTGCTATATTCTAGGAGCATCACATGTATATCCAGGTTCTTCTCCGTACTTTTCTTCAGAATTTGTTTACAATTTCCTACGGCTCGCTCAGCCAAGCCATTACTCCGAGGGTAGTATGGACTGGATGTTTGGATTTTGAAGCCATAGTCATTACTGAACTGGAGCATTTGTCGAGAGCTAAATGGCAAGTTGTCAGTTATCACGGTATTAGGTATGCCATGTATTGAGAAAATAACTTTCAGAGTTTGTACTACAGCAGATGAATCTTTGGATGCTAGGGGAATCAGTTCAGTACATTTTGAGTAGTAGTTGCAGAGCACAAGGTAAGACTGTGATTTAAACTCAAGAATGTCACATGCCACCTTTTGAAATGGGTACCTTTTGAGGTTCCTGAGTGATAATTGGCTCATTAGGATTTTTTGCGCTGTATTTTTCAGATAGCCTACATCTGGCAACAAAATCCTCAATATCTGTGTCCATTCCTGCCCAGTAAAACAGAATTTCTGCCCTAACTTTGGTCTTTGACATGCCAAAATGAGATTGATGAAGATGGCTAAGCACTGTTTGCTGTAGTGCAGCGGGGACCATGATGCGCTCACCCAGGAACACTAAGCCATCTTCAAGAACAATTTCATGTCGAAACTTTAAGTAGAATTTCGCAATGTCAGGTACTTTTGTTTTAGACATAGGCCAACCCTCATAAACAAGGTACTTAACTGTTTAAGTAAAGCATTGTTTTTGCTGTGTCGTTGGAACAGTTTTCTTTTCATCTGACATATTAATGGAATGTACAACTTCGTTCAAAGAGACATCAACATCACGCTCAGGAGGTTTCGAACATGCTCTACTTACGGCATCTGCTATGAGCATTTTAGACCCTGGTACATAAACAAGCTTGATCCTGTACGAGATCAGCTTAAGTTTAATACTTTGTAGTCGCTTGGATGGAATCCGACAAATTTCTTTCTTCATTAAGGATACTAATTGGTGGTGATCCGTTTGAATGGTTACATCATGACCATAGATGTACTGGTGAAAGTGTCGACATGCAAAAAGGACTGCTAGAAACTCTTTATCAATCTGGCCATAGTTAACTTCTGTCTGAGAGAGAGTCTTCGATGCATAGCATACTGGCTTGTTGTCCTGCAACAAAACACACCCAGTGCCTACTTTACTACTGTCAGTTTGAATTACTGTCAGTTTGCTCTCATCAAAAGTCTGTGAGACAAGGTCTGACATAAGAACAGTTTTTAATGTCTCAATACTCTTACCATGAACAACTGGGTTCCACATAAACTCTGTGTCTTTTCGAAGAAGACGTCGCAATGGAAATGTGATTTCTGCAAAGTTTGGAATGTAATCTCTCAGGTAATTGACTAGACCCAGAAAGCGTTGAAGGTCTTGCCTATTTTTGGGAACATCATAGTTTGCAAGTGCTGTAACCTTATCTTTGTCAGGACTAACACAGCCACCACTAAATGTATGACCAACATATTTGACAGTCTGTACCCTGTACTGAAATTTGACATTACATTTTCGTGCCCTGTCTAATACCTGTGTCAGTATTCTGTCATGTGTTTGTTCAGCTGAAGCACAGATGAGCAGGTCATCCACATATATCATAACACCATCAATGTCACCAAAAGTTTATGTGTTATATTTTTGAAACACTTCTGAAGATATATTTATACCAAATGGCAATCTTTTGAAAAAATAACCAAATGGGGTAGAAAATACACAGTATGATGAACTTTGCTGGTCCAACTGTACCTGTATGCCAAAATGAATCCTTTAGGTCAAGAACACTAAAGTATTTGGCATCCTTTAATTTGGCTGTCACATCTTTGACGGTAGGTATTTCAAAATACTCTTTGACGAGAGCATCATTTAAGTCTTGTGGATCGAGACAAAGTCTAAGGGAGCCATTAGGCTTTTCCATAACCACTAATCTGTTGACCCATTCTATTGGTGTCGTACATTGTGCTATGATGTGTAGTTCACATAGCCTATTTAGTTCTGTATTAAGTCTGTCTTTGATTGCCAAAGGTACTCTGGTTGGTGGATTGGATGAGGGAACACAACTGTCTTTCAATTTAAGCGAATAGTCATTTTTAAACTTACCGATGCCTGAGAATATTTCTGCATACTGGGTGACTATGCTGTTTTTTGACTGCTCTCCAACTTCACCAACTATGTTTCGATGTAGCAGTCCCATCTTCTCACATGTTTGAAGTCCTAATATGGGAACTAACTTTTCATCAATAACAATAAATGTTTCACCTGAACAAAACCCATTTACAGTCAAGTTCACATTGGTGCATCCCACTACCTTAATTTCTGTGTTGTTATATGCTGCCAATGACCAATTTCCTTTCTTGAGTATCACGGATTTAGGGGGATATTGTTTTAACAAGGAAAATGTTTCCAGAGGTAGTATGTTTACACATGCACCTGAGTCCAGCTTAAAAGTTACATCAATGAAATTTTCTAAACACACTGTTTCTGTCCAGCAAATTGTTGCAATAGAGTTGTTTTCTGTGTATTCATAAACCAGGCTACAGTAGTAATCCTCCATTTGCAGAGCTGCAGTTGTGTTGTTAGGCCTACCTTTGTACACTTCCTTAACCTCATTTAGTTTTGAGATTTCCCTGCAGTGAGTTCCCTAAATGAATTACACACCTTCGCAAAATGATTCCTACGGCCGCATAAGGAGCATGTTTTTCCTCTCGCTGGACATTTAACTGGATTTTTAATATGAAAGTAGCCACACCATTTACACTGTATTTCGCTGGATGTACTTTGTGTAGACCTGTTAGTCTGTTTCAAGAAAAGTGGAGACACTGTTTTGTGAAACTTTGTTTTATCCACACTTGCATTATTTGTGTCCCGTGTTGGCCGCATCACTTCCTTCGCCTGTGTAGAAGTGATTTCAGCTGTTCTGAACTATTGTATTGTTTCCTCCAATTCAACATTTTCCGACTTGATTATTTTCTCTTGAGTTACTTTATCATTTGTTCCGAAAACAATTCTGTCTCTCAGTAGCTGGTCTGAATGTTTGAATTTGCAGTCCCGTGCTAGCATCTTCAGGTCAGTCAGGAAGTTGTCAAATCTCTCCCCTTCCTTCTGTGTACGTGAGTAGAACATTAAACGGGCGTGAAGTAAGTTCTTCTTCCGGTTGCAGTACGTATGGAACTTCACAAGCACAATTTCCAAGGTCTTTTCTTTTTCTTCATCATCTGTGAAGGTGGAAGTATTGTATACATCTAGGGCCTCATCTCCAATTATATTTAGAAAAATTGCAATCTTCCTTTGTTCACTTATTGTTTTCATATCAGAAGCCTCCAAATATATTTTAAAGACTTGTCTAATTTTTTTCCAGTGTTCACTGATATTCCCTTCTAAATTAAATTTTGCCGGTACGTTGAAAACACTCGCCATTGTTTACACTGAGACGTACTGAGATTTCAAGTAAAGTCAGCCTTACCTTTTCGTCCTGTCGACTGTGCCACGTTGTATGTTTTACATCTATCACTTACACTGGTACATCGTTCATTTGCGAGAGTACGTAAACCGTCCCTATATCAGATCACATTCACTTCCCTTTCAGTCTCTCTTCCAATCCTCCGAGCCCGCCATCTTCACTGCCACTCCAGACTCTTGTTACCAACCATTACTATATACACTACAGGTGTTGTATTGCATTTGCCTATGTCTGCAGTAGTTCAGCAAATGCAAGGTAGTTTGGACTGAGCAAATAAACACTAAGTACATCTGAGGGGGTCTATTCTCTAACTTCACCTCTCTTTGGAAGCGACAGTGATAGCTATTAATATAGTCACTTATGGCTGTCTTATATGGTTGTTACCGAATACCTCTCTTTACCAGAATCAATATACTACTTGATAACACTGTAAGATGCACTCTGAAAACTTTTCATACATCTTACTAATTTATATTTTCTCACTTTTCACACACTTTTTGAATTATTAATTACTTAAGTTTATTTATTAATTATATTAATCCTATTTGTTTGTCTTAAGAATTCAGATTTTAAAAGTTGTAACGTCAACTCATCTCTCGTAGAAAGATAGTGTGCTGCACTTACAAGAGATAGCAGCACTGGCACTATGTTAGTGTCTCCGGCCATGATATAGCAGCTTGTGTGTTGTGTTGTGTTGAATCTGTCATTTATGTCAGCAGTCAAAGTTAATATAAACAGACCTATAATTTATGAAACTTATTACATTACTTAAGGGTAATAAAATAATAAATTTTTTTGTCGCCTTCCAAGCAATATTTCAATGAGATTTGTTCTTCAATAAGGATAGTCATAGAAAACAACTTCAATATGTTGGTCGTTTTCATGTCTCGTAACAACACCCTCGCTCTTTGTATAAAAAGAGACAGGAGACTTTTGCAAGCCATTTTTAGCTACAGAATTAAGTTTCTTGTCCTTACCTGTCTTCGTATAAAGATAGTATAACAGACTGAAAAAGTTGCAGTATAGGCCCCTGGGTCTTTATTTAGTAGGATGCATTATTTATAACTGCAAAATTCTGTTTTGAAAATTTAGATTTTTTAGTACTGTAAGTTGATGAATACGTACAGAGCTCTTTGCACTCAAATGAGTATCACGTATGTTTGCTGTGCAAAAAATTAAAGGTTCCACAAATTTAGTTATAAAATTCTATTTAATGTCTGTATAAACAACCTGAAATTAATTTGGAGGAGTTACTAACTATAGTCTGCATGTTAAATGTCACAAGAGAGGGCTTATGTAACCAGTTTTAGACTTTGGTATCCTAAGTGAGGACCTTTGTAATGTTACCACTGTTCTGTATGTAGCTACACCGTATGTTTGTCTTAATTACTTCAACTCCTAGTAGATGAGTGGATAAAATTTGTGAATCAAAACTATAAAACTTTATTGTTGTGATGTCTCCTGCAGATATAGTGCAGTGCTTTTGACTATAAATGTGTTGTGACTGTACATAGTGACAGGAGTAGCTAGATTTTAAGTACTCCGCCTACCTGGAGCTGTTTTACTCAATGTAGGCTTAGAAGCAAGAGCAATAAGGAGTATAGAGACACATGCTTCTAGTGCCCCATCACTCCAATGAAAGATGTGCTGAACTGGCATACAGTGCCATTGGAACAATGGAACAAGTAGTAATTGTATCATTTTATTGGTGGAAAGTTATTCTGTATCCTGGTACAATGTAGAAGTCTGGGCAGTATATTTTGTAAATGAGCTGTGCAAAGTGTCAGTTTTTAATGCATTCTGGAGGGCTCGTTGATGGTATTTCTAATGTGTATGTGCAATGTTTTTTAGAAAGTACCATTTTTGAAAGTTCTTCTCGGAAATGAGTTTCCCTTTTGTAGATAGACTTTATATTGTGAATGTATATTATAATTTCGAAAATAAATGTTTACTATTTGTAATACACTGCAAACCAATTCAACAGTCATGTAGGCAGATTGATGAGAAAAGATTTAAATGAATTAACTCATACATATGAAAAACTAAACAGATACTTCCTCTTTGCCACCAGATATCAGTAATCTTCTTGCATTGCTGTATCCATTGCTTTATAAGGTTTCTAATCATGTTTGCAGCAGCCACAGTGTGAGTGCCAGCATCACACGTGTGGCGGGAGCTGTGACGAGTGCTGCCCTCTATACAACCAGCTGCCCTGGCGTGCAGGCATGCCACAAGATGGGGCTCAGTGTGAGGCATGCGAGTGCCATGGACATGCCACCAGCTGTCGGTACGACCCAGAGGTGGCGGTGAGCCGGATGAGCCGGGACACACACGGCCGCTACCGTGGAGGTGGTGTCTGTCTCAACTGCTCTGTGAGTCTTAAGTTTGCACAATACCTTCATATAAGTTCACATGATCACTCCAACTTGATGTTATGTTGCTGGAATTTTAAGGATACATGTGTACCCACAATTTACCCAATTATCCAAGCTCCGAACTTAATGTAAGCCTTTATGTTTTCCTCAACACATACGTGCATGGGGCAAGACTAGTAGAAAATACATATCAGCTAATCTACGCTTATAGCTATTAGCGATTATGGTTACCTTCATAACATTCTTGAGCAAAGAATGAAAACATTTAATTATTTTAAGATTATCATATTCAACACTCAAACACAATTTACAAACTCTTTACAGTCTCAGAAAATCACGTGCCACAAGGCATCGAATTACGTCCAAATCTTGACATTTAAAATTTCTCTCTCTCTAAACAGTTTTATAACCCGAAGAACACAAACCGCACACTCTTTCTCCCGTGCTCCATACGTCCAGTCAGACCAGTAAGCTTCACAACGCGATTATGTTTTCCATACCCCATTTGATAGTGAGAGCCTAATCCTTCCGCTACTTTTCATGTAGGGCTTTCTTCCTTTTCTCAGAAGGAAAAAAGGGCTAGAAACCTTAAAGGCACTGCCCTCCTCAAATCCTTGATTCATATCCAGGAATACAGCGAGTTTCGTACTCGCGGCAACACACCTTCGAAAGACGTCATCAGTCGATGAAATTGAAATCCGACTCACCAAATCCAAGTACTGCCACTCCCGCGATAACTATACCCAGTGTAGTTTCGCGCACTTGGCGATTAAGGAACATTGTCGGCTATCTTCACTTAACAGAAGAAATCCTCATTAACTCGGGCCACTGGCCTACTAGTAATGTTAAACTGACGTCCGCACCCAACAGTGGTGTAGACCCTTTCAAGCCCGATCCAAGAGTGAGCACCTGACTTCCAGTGCCCCTCCAGGATCGAGTCGCCGACCAGCGCGCCCCTACAGCTGGCCGCCGGAACTAGACATTTCCCTCCTCCCCCAGGACTACCCCTCCATGGCCAGTGGAGTGACAGGTCTGAAGTTGAATGGGGGAGCCTCAGCATCGGCGACCGGGGCCTTCACTAACACTACAAAGAAAACAAACTCTTAAATTCAGAACTCCTATCACCATTACTAATTTCAGGGAAACACAGGGAGCACCGCTCACATGTTCATTTTTTATATCATCATACTATTGTGTAGGTCATCACGTGTAGAAACTCTGGTTTTTGGTAGTTGTGTTGGCAGTTCTGTATATAGTTGTTTCTTGGAAACAGGTGGGTTTCCCTCTGCGACAAGTGATATCCCAGCTGAAGGTAATGTTTTTGTGAATTTTGGGCTTCATTTGTTTTCTTGTTTGTTAACTCAGGGAATTGTGTGGCTACTTTTATACATGTCAGTTTATCAGCAAGTTGGAAGCAACATGTCTTACATACATTATTGTGCTAATTTCTAGGTTATTATTTATTTTATAGTATTATACTTTTATCTACATCCCCAGCTCGTGACAATATAATTCTATCCATGTTGAGTTTCAGATGTGTTTATAACATGCATCCCTTCTCACTAAATTCTAAGTGAATAAACAGCAAATACCATCTTGATGGTAGCATTTAGTGTGTGTAGACGGTGTAGTTGGTTTTATATTTATTTCCCATACTGTTCAAAATTGGCTCTATTTTGATTACTTTGTGAGATTGCAACATAACATGCTTAGTAAAAATTTTGATATCAAATTTAACTTTGGTATGAGAGTTTGCTTAATGTAAGTGTTATCTTTTACTAGAGGTTCTTCTCTTTTTCCCATGCCTTTAGCATTCTGTCATTTCCCCTTGTAGTGCATAATTTTGTCATCTTTCACGGTTCAGCAGATACTGTACCTACGAGCGTGCAGTTTATAAGACTGTTGAGTTTGGGGGATGGGGTGATGCCACACCCTGAAGTATCCTCCACTTATGCTGTTTATTAACAGTTTGTCACATTAGCATTCATACATTTTATACATGGCTATCAGTCGCACATAATACTCGTGTAAAACATCCTACGACATACACAACGATTGTGCTGAAAACTAATAAATCACCAGTATAAAACCTGAGCCTGGTTGGAACCCCAGACACAACATATGCATGGACTGGTGACTGTATCACTTCCAAGCTGTTATCTTGAAATGCTTGTGTTCTGAAAAGTTTGAGAATAGAAGCCTAAAGAATCTTTTTTGTAGACTGAGTATGCAGCATACAAAGTACAAGAAGCCCATTATAACTCTGGTATACAGGAGACAAACTCTTAACATGTGTTACAGCAGTTCCATGGCATTCTGGACAGACAAGTTCTTTGTTCGGTCTGGGGGACATAAAATGACCCATGGTGTAACAGAATTGGTGATATAACCTGTCACTGGATAATGGAATTTATTAGTTTACTTATATTTCCAGGCAGCCTCACATACTCCAGTATGAATATCTTGGGATGAAAATGCACTTCCAATTTTGAAATTGGTGCTTCCACTCAAACTGTAGTTCAGCAAGGGTTTAGTGATAGTAAGCTTGATTTTCAGTTTACGCGTGCAGAAAACATCTACTCAATGGGAAATTTGTACAACTACTGTAATCTTTTTATTTGATCATTTCATTTCACCTCTTGTACTTCACATTTTTTGACTGTTTCTAAGCTGTAATTGTGTTGGTCTGGTAAATTGCCTCCTCCTTTTTCTGTTATTGCACACTTCTGAACTCTTAATTATCCTATCGACTTGCTGCTTCCATCTCTTTGTTGGACTTCCTTATGGTCTTTGTTTACTTTGGAAATTAACTCCAACATCCTTCTTGGTAATCCCTCACATTCCATCTTCTTCTTATACACATAAAATCTCTATCTTCTCTCTCTATCTCTCTCTGCCTCTCTATATCTCTATGTCTATGTCTCTCTATCTCTCTATGTCTCTTTGTCTCACTCTATCTCAGCTAGTTCCTACACATGCTCTTAGTCTTTCACCACACCTTATTGTTGCTGCCATTATGCTCCTGATAAACTTTGTGCACACTGGCTAATCCTTTTTCCCCATCTTTGTATCAACTTTCTAAATTTTCTGCCTCATGTCTTATAGGGGACAGAGTAGTCTTCTGCAATATTTCTTTACACCTCAGTTGCAATTTTGTCCACATATCAAGTTTTTCACAAACCTTCTAAATCTTATTTTCTTGCTAACTTCAGCTTCTGTTATATACACCAATTAAATGTTTAGTCATATTTTTTCTCAAAAGCATCTCCATAGTCACTTGTAAATTACTGGCATCTCTCTTGAAAGAAAGTAGCTTCCAAGAAAAAAATTAAACAAACTTTTTAATGAATTAGATCTAATTTAAACAGATAATTTATGTATGGCATCAATTGAGATGTAAAGCCCAGTAATAAAAAGATTTACCAAATGTTCTACAAATCCTACAGACAAATATTTATGATGCTGAAGAGTCATGTATGCTGGTTTAAAGTATGTCCAGTTTGGGGTTAACAGTTTTCAGTTTTGGTAGGCAACTGCATTGACTCAAACATTTTTTTTTATTGAACAATCTGTACATTGTAATAGGTTTCGTTCAGATGTTACACAAATATACATTACTTATCAGTTACATAGTTCACAAAATTGGCCAGGAGACATAGACATAAACAATATGGAATATCGAGTAATCTATTACCTCTTGTTTCATAATATTGCTATGCATGTCTAAATTATCAATGTTTTCCTTTACATACATAAAACATTGCAATAGATACAAATTAACAACGGTCAATATATTTTCTTTTATAAACAATGGTTTGCAATGCTCCAAATAAGAAGAATTTGTTAATATTCTTACAGCCTTTTTTTTTTGACATAATAACAAACTATTTATATGACTTGATTTCCCCCAAAGTAATAAACCATACACTATTATACTTTGAAAAGGTATATAACAACTTTTTACATATTGATATGGTACAATTTTTTTTATACTTCTCAATAAATATAGCACATTTGATAGTTTGCATATTTACAAAATTTATATGATTCAACCATGTCAATTTATGATCAATCATGATACCCAAAAATATATATCAGGCAAAGAATGCTTATCTGTGTTATTATCTTGCTTTATAGAAAAAGTTAACATATTTTGAATCTATTAGGTAAAAACCATTGTTTTACCTCCTCTGATGTAGAGTAAAAATGAGTCCAACTTCATCACTTAGAAAACATTTGAAACTTGTGTGGCTGCCCTATTTCCCTGCTCAAATGCAGGAACACAAGCAGAAGGAAACAAAGTGGCATTGTGTGTGGTTCACGTTCCTTGCAAGCACTTTTCCACCCAAAATTAAGTGCTTTTATTCCAGCCTGCATCAGACGATAGATTACAAATATTTTACACTGAATTCTGCGTCAATTTGAAACTATTTCTTTATAAAAGATTATTAGCATAAAATGTAATATCTCTTAAAATTTTTGTTAGTTAACATAAGAAACTTTTGAAGTTACTAAACACCTGTAGTTAAGAATTTAATAGCAACATTTGAATTAAATTGAAGACCTCAAATGCTAAAAACTTGGAAACTGTATACTGATATGTCAACACAAATAACATTTTGGCACAATTTATGTGGTGGTCGGATTTGATAAAAATTGTTTAGCTTGTAAAGCTTAGCTTCACTTTTTTTTTTTTTTTTAATTTTATATCAGTACATAGGTTAGTAATGTTTTGTGATTACAGTACTGCCTTGATGATGGAATAATTATCTGATCAGTTTTGAAAAGATATGCGTTGTTTGAATCTGACCATAGAAATATAGTGTCTGTTTGGATGCATCTTTGTCAACTTATATCAGTTAATTTCAAGTGGCAGTAACCATTTTGTGTGTGATTAATGTGCTAGAATTCTTTTATGCAGGCACACACCACAGGCATCAACTGTGAAACATGCAAAGATGGTTGGTACCGACCCAACGACATATCACCACACGACTCCGAACCTTGTCGACCTTGCGACTGTTCCGATACGACTTCTACTGGCCGATGTACATTTGACAGCATAAATGAAGCAAATGTGAGACATTATATTTTATGTTTATTTGTAATACAGTCAACTTATAATTATGAAGTGAAGAGATTTTGGTCAGCACTTAACATCTTTTGATGAGGGGTGGCATGCTGCTAGTATGAAGCAGCGCCAGAATGAAGGTGCAGGGGAAACGGGAGATCTCTGAGAAAACCCGCAGATTAATTCCCACATGCGGAAATGTGTGGGCCGACCCTGCTGGGGATCGAACCCGGATCGCCTTGGTGGGAGAACTTCCACTTATCTGTGGGCAGATTATCTGTTTTACGGATTGATGTATTTAATTTATTTTGGTACACTAGTCCTTAAATTCAGTTCCAAATCAATTGTGGCACTATATACTGTATTATCAAAATATAGCAGATTCATTGCCTAAATTTTACTTACTGTCATAATTTTATCACTGTATAAAATCATAAAAATGACGGATCTGTGATTTTTTTCTATTAGAGTTTTAAGGAATTGTTTTTTTATAAAAGGTTCAATAACTCTTTTTAGTGTCTTAACCATTGTTGGCCATATCATGTGATAAGAATGTTTTAAAATGCAATCTAATGCACAAGTTTTATGAACTAGAATGGCTTGCAAGTTCAAAGCTCAATATTCTTCACTTAAAATCATTTTTACTTACAGCACTATGCTCACTTAAGTAAAATAATAGCCTATGGGTCAATTGCAGAGTCATGTGAGGAAAATCTTGAGGTAAAAGTGAAACTAAGGAGATCTTGAGTAAAGTCAGAGAATTTTTTGTCTGTGTTACAGTGTTGAGATATCTTGGTTGAGGTGAAGTGTTACCACAATGTTTGCGAGAAAAATAATTTCTCGTCATGCATTTACTTGCGAATGTAGCTGAAGTATTTCTTATTTTCTATTAAAATCCACAAAACTTACATGACGGGGATGTGATAATTTATATTTGGTGTTTCGTATGCTGTAAAGTTGAAAAAAACATAAAATAAAAATGATAAAAATAAGTTGTTGATTTTGTTTATAGACTAAACCAAAGTTTAAAAACCAAAGTGCCATTAAAACATATAGCTTTCGTGTAAAAATGTACTGCTAATATAAATTATGTCTTAAATACCAGTGCGGTCTTTCCTTTACACCATGGTTATGTTCCTTCTCTAAAATATTACCAATAAATTCAAAATAAAAATATTATTCTATCACATGTTGCATTCTAACCTCTATTTATGGCAACCATGATTGAATTGCTCCTTGAGAAAATCTTCCACAAGGTCTGAGGACACCTTAAGAATCACTCAGTTTTTCCTAGATTTTACTCATTTTTCATCTCTGCAATGAAAACTTCTCACATTTCACTCTGAGAGGCCTTAGATTTTAACTCTTTAAGACTGTATTGTGACTTTGTATTATGTTTGATGGTGAACAGGAATTGTAACATATATTTACCAAAAGAATGTACTTCATACGTAGATAGAATACATATTAACTTTCAGTGCTCTCTGTAAGTAAGTATATTTGGTGATTCAACTAGTGCAACAAGACTGTTTATAGACAGGCGGTGTGTGCGAGTGTTTGCTGGGATTTGCTGGTCCCCGCTGCGATCGTTGCGCCCCGGGTTTCCGCAACTTCCCACAGTGTGAGCGCTGTCCCTGTGACATGAGAGGGATAGAACCAATGGGCTGTGAGGAGGGTTGCGTGTGCAAGCAGCATGTTGAAGGTGTGCAGTGTGACCGATGCAAGCAGGGGTTCTTTGACCTCGATGCCAGCAATCCTGATGGCTGCACTCCCTGCTACTGTTCAGGGGTGACTAAAGTCTGCAAAGGAGCACAAATGTATCTGCATAATGTGAGTGTCACTTACCTGTGATGTCTGTAGTTTTTCAAGTTTTATAAGTTATGAAAATTCTTGGTACTTTATTCGTAGAGTTTGAAAAACCAATAGTGCAGCTGTAGAAAATTTCGGTCTTATACAATTTGGTTGCAAGTTTGTATATACGTAACATAATTTAAGAATAATTTTAATGTAGAAATATTAATGTTCCCAACAAAAGTTTTCGATTGTACTAATTCTTCATGAAACCCACAAAATTAGATCTTGTTGAAGATAATGTGTCGTATTTAGAAACATTAACTATTCGTGATCCAAAAATCATGTAGTCGATCCACAAATTTCAACAATTTGACTCTTTTCGCGAAGAAGTTTGTAATTTTACCATTAATAAATTTTATGTCAAATGAAATGATGACCCATTTTTAGATTGTACGTTACATTTTTCAACAAATTAAATAGCCATTTGCTATGTTCACAATTTAAGCAACGATCATCTGAAACTTATACATTTGTCCTTTATTGATCAGTCTAACGATGGAGATAGATAAGGCAGCAATGTATGCTCCACGATGTTTGTTGATATTACAGTAGTGATTGTGGTATCGTTATTTGTGTAGTTATAAACAGAGTAGAAAGTGGACAGCTGATGGGCATCCTACTAAAAACAAGACAGATAGAAATGCTCAGAGTAATGAAGTTGATGTAGCTCTTATCTCAGTTTGCAATGAAGCATGTGAACTTGAAGTAAATTCAACAGACTGGTGGATTGACAATGGAGCCACGAGACATGTCACAAATAGTACAGATTTCTTTGTGACATTTGAAGCATTTACAAATCCTTGCAGTGTAAAGACTGCTGAACGAGAAGCACTCAAGGCACTGGGACAAGGAACAATCAAAGTATTGTCGACAGTTAATGGCAAAATACACAAGTTAACATTAATGAATGTGTGGTACGTTCCACAAATTTCGAGAAATCTATTCTCTGTTTTACCAGCTCAAGATAAGAAACCAAACAGCAAGTTTGAATCCACAAGAACAAAATGTCAGCGTAAGGTTGATGACAGTATAGTATTATATAGAGTTCGCGAAACAAACGAAACATTGTATAAAGCACTTGTGAATACAGTAATTCCATAGGATCGAACAGAAACAAGTGTTGCAGTTACAGACAGCTCTGTGTTGCAACTGTACCACGAGAGATGGGGACATCAAGATAAGCTACATATTATGAAAATGCTTAAAGAAGGAATCAAAGTAAATTTTGATAGAAACGTCTGCGAACCAAGCATCTATGGAAAATCTCATTGAGTACCATTTGGTAACAGGATAAAAGCAGAAAAGGCTGGAGATTTCATATTAGGTGATGTATGTGGATCATTTGATGAATCCTTTACTAAGAAGCGATACTTTATCGTTTTTAAAGATAGTTACACCAAGTTTCCCTATGTGTACATTATAAAAGAAAAATCAGAAGTCAAAAATGTGCTAAAACACAAGATTGAACACGCAAGAAACCAGGGACACATGATTAAGGAGTTTTTGAGTGACAACGGTGGAGAATTCGACAACAAAGATATCAGAAGTACTCTTCAACAACACAGAATCACACAGACTAACAGCCCCTTTCACACCAGAACAAAATGGCTGCGCTGAGCATGAAAATCGAAGTATAGTTGAGATGGCAAGGACTTTCAAATACTCAAATCCTGATGTGAACTTTCCAAAGGCTATATGGGCTGAACTGGTCAGTTCTGCAGTTTATATTTTAAACACAACAGGGAAATCATCTGAAGAAGGTGTCAGTCCATTTGAGCTTTGGATGGGTAAGAAACCTAGAATCAAACATCTGCGAATAATTGGGTCTGCCTGGTATGTTCAAATTCCAGCTCAAAAGAGAAGAAAACTGGATGAGAAAGCTATTAAAGGATACCTTGTAGGATACGATGGTGACGAAAGTTATAGAATATACCTACCTGAAAATAATAATGTAATCTTGTCAAGAGATGTGATTGTTCACGAAAAGCTCATGGAATGTGATGAAAAAGTGAGTTTACCACTTCGAAATTTTGAGTCCATAAAGGACGAAGAAGAATCTGAACTAGATATATCAAGTAAACAAAGCACAGAAGATAGCTATGAAGAGAGTGAGACTCGAGTAGAGACAGAGAATGCAGTTTCTAAAACACAAGACGAAAGACAACTCAGAAAACGCTCACTATTAAGAAAACCAAAGCATTTAAAAGATTTTGTCATGGCTACAGAGGAGTTTCTCAGCGATATTAAAGTTCCTGAAACATTTGAGGAAGCTTTCTACAGCAAACAGAGTGTGGAATGGAGAAGAGCTATGGACAAAGAGATGGAAACTCTAAAAGCAAAAAACACATGGAGAAAAGTGGCCTTACCATGTAAGTGGGTGTTTTGGTTGAAGACAAATCCTGATGGCAGTGTTGACGAATATAAAGCAAGATTGGTTATGAAGGGGTTTAGTCAATGTCAAGGAATTGATTACAGTCAGACATTCAGTCCAGTAGCGAGAATGGAAACAATTCGTTCAATGTTGAGTATTGCTTCAAACGAAAATGTGTATCTCACTCAGTTTGATGTTTCAACAGCATTCCTATATGGTGAGCTTGAAGAAGCAATATTTATACAACAGCCACAAGGATATGATGAAGGTACAGATAACATCTGTATGGATTAAAACAAGCTCCAAGATGTTGGCACAAACAATTTAGATGTTTTCTAGTAAAACAAAGCTTCAAGGCAAGTGAAGCAGATCCATGCTTGTACCTTCCAGAAATAAAAGGTAAAAAAATCATATTAGTGTTGTATGTGGACGATGGTTTGGTTGCAGGATCTGATTCACAAGACCATGATGAATTACTCAAAGAATTGAATTCTGAATTAAAAATAACTTCGAATAAGGCAGACTACTTCTTGGGCATAGAAATAAAACAAGAAGAAGGCTGTATAAAGTTAAGCCAGAAAACTTGTGCAAAGAGGATCCTTTAATGCTTTAATTTTTCTGACTGTAAGCCAATATGTACACCAATGTTAAGTAATTCAGAAACTTCAGAATTAAGGAAAGATTGCGTTAAAGAGCACAATTTTCCTTATCGGCAAGCAGTTGGTGCATTAATGTACTTAATGCTTTGTACAAGACCAGATCTGGCATACAGCGTGGGATTCTTATCAAGATCTCTTGAAAACCCATCTGCAGAGTATGTGACCAGAGTCAAAAGAGTTTTTCGTTACATTGAATAACTTACAAGTGCGATAAAAAAAAAGGAACACTAGAATGTTTCAGTGACGCAGATTTTGGAGGCTGCGCAATAACTGGTTAATCAACTACAGGAGTAGTAATCACTCATGTTGGTGGAATGATTTTATGGTTAAGTCAGAGACAAGCAATGGTAACTACATCAACCACAGAAGCAGAGATTGTTGCTGCGAACGAAGCAACTAAAGAAATAATTTGAAGAAATTCTGAACATTAAAGACATTCCCGTTCTTCATATGGACAATTCTGCTGCAGTGCAGTAAGACTAGCCCAGAATCCTGAATTTCATCGCAGGACAAAACATATAGCAACTACATTTTTTCATCAGAGAAGTGACAGAAGGAAAGCTTGAAATCCTCCAAATTCCCACAGAACGTCAAGTTGCAGATATCATGACGAAACCATTACCCTGAACTTGGCTGAAGATGCTGTGTAATGAAATGGGACTTCTGTAAAACATTTCTAAAATTTTAACTTTAAATTATCAAAGGAAAGTGTTGAAATCGGTAGTCCAGCGAAAAATGATATTTTAAAGTTAATTAAAAGAAGGCTCATATTTTTTGTTGGCTGCAGTGTAGTTCTCTATGAAGTAACGAATAAAAATAAGTACCAGGCTAAGATTTTTATTCAAGTTATTGTTAATCAAGTAAGTAGAAATTATTTAATATTTATGTATTTAGTTCAACAGTTTGCTGTATGTATACACTAAGAGTGTAGTTTCTATTGAATGGTTAGTCATTCTTCAATGTACAACTGATGTCGTAGAACTTACGGCCAATCTTGCATATCAATTGCCAAAGGTCTGAACACACTACCTGCTTTGTGGTTGACGTCACATTGTCATAATACATTGAGGAATGGGCTATGTTCTAATGTGTACACAGTGAATATTGTGTACACAGTGAAAATTTTTTCAAGTTTAAAAATATTACCTCAGACGTTTACGTAATTGTAGATATACTACAACATAAGTGTGTATCAAAATGTTTTGTTGTTAACGAATACAAAGAATTGAAGTCCCTGAATGAGGTTAGATTTGCATTGTTGATTTTCAGTGAGAGTTGTTGCACTCACCATGATGAAGATAGATGTGGTCTTTCTTTGCACATTTAAATTTTATGAACATGATTTTGCACTTCGATATTGAAATAGAAAATATTTATGGGTTTAATTGTCAAAATAATTTTAATACAGGATGTCCATAAATATTTACCCTGTTGGAGACAATAAAATTTAGGTTGTTAAGGTTGGCGTGTCTGAAAAAAGAGGAACGAAGACAAGTGATACAGTAATGGTGGAATAAAGATATGTTTGATGGGAGTGAACGGTGTGTTTTAATGATAGAATAACAACAGGTTATTGGCCCAGACCCAAAAGCTCTAGTAATTGAATAAGTAACAGAGATTCTCGCGGTTATTGAATAAGTAACCAAATAGCGATAGTTTAGTGGAGTATTTTTTTGATGCGGACATTCGTTGCATTCGTTTAGCACGCTTTGTTCATCCAAAATGGAGTCTCAAAACTCTTCTAGACTCGCAAAACTAGTGATTGAAAACAACTGGAGTGTGTGGAAATTCCAGGTAGTAGTCATTCTGAAGTCGAGAGACTTGTACGGTGTTGTGTCGGGCAGCGAGTCTAAACCACTGAAAACCGATAATATTTCTGATGCGGAGTTTCAAAAACTCCTTAAGACGTGGAATAGCCGGGATAGTAAAGCTCAAGAAGTAATTGTGACGCGGTTGGAAGAAGGCCCGATGACGCATTTGTTAACATGCGAGTCGCGAACGGGAAGTGGGTGAAATTGTTGTCTATTTACGAGCAGCAATCAGAGGTGAGTCTGCATCAGCTACAGCAGAAATTTTTCAAATTGAAGTATGAAGGGGAAGGGATCGCCATCATTGTTTCAAAGTTACAGGAGCTAGCAGTTTGTCTTAAACAGCATGGGGAAAAGATATCTGAGCAAATGCTCATGACCAAAATTATAGTTACCTTGCTAGACAAGTATAAGCATTTTGTTTCAGCTTGGGAGTCCGTCCCTGTTAATAATCAGAAGCTAACAGAACTGACATCTAGGCTC
This sequence comes from Medauroidea extradentata, assembly GCA_003012365.1. Lineage (NCBI taxonomy): Eukaryota > Metazoa > Arthropoda > Insecta > Phasmatodea > Phasmatidae > Medauroidea > Medauroidea extradentata. The sequence goes on along the minus strand of PNEQ01058573.1, from coordinate 36,128 downwards.
TTAATTGAAGAAGATAGATTGGGGGATAAGTCTGCAGTAGAAGGGGCTTTGATGACAAGAAGTAGTGTTAAGCCTGTTCCTCCTTAGTGCCACTATTGTGGTAAGCTAGGTCACATGAAGGCAAATTGTTTCAAGAATAAAGATAGAGTGGAACGTGATGCAGGCAAATTCACATGTTTCTACTGTAAGAAGGGTGGTCACGTCATTAAAGACTGCAAATTAAGGATTGCAAACGAAGAAAGTAGGAAAATGAACAGTAGTAAACTTCAGAATAAGACATACAATAATGCGTTCATAACTGCAGCATTGTTTGGTGATAGCTTGAACTTAGAGGACCTGTACGTTGACAGTGGAGCTTCGGAGCATATGTGTTCACAAAAATATCTGTTTTCAGAATTCAAGTGCTTAGAGGAAACTAGACACATTGTCATAGGTAATGGATCTAGGTTAGTAGCTGAAGGAATTGGAACTGTGAAGGTAGATGCTTACAATGGTGATTCTTGGGTAAGTTCAGAGTTGCAGGATGTTTTGTTTGTCCCAGAAATCAAATTCAATTTGTTTTCAGTTGGTGCTGCTCTGAGAAAGAGCTATGCAATGTTGTGGAGTGAAGAAAAATGTGAGTTAGTTAGAGATAGAAATGTCTGTGCTGTAGGATCGCAACAGGGAAAACTGTACAAAATGAAATTTAAGAATGTAGGGCCTAAGTTAGAATCAGCAGTTCCATGTTTGAGTTCTGAAGTATGTTCGTTGCAAACCTGGCATGAGAAGCTGGTGCACCAAAATGTAGAACAAGTCAAGGCCACTCTTGAAAAGCATAACATTTCGGTCGTGATCCCCGACAGGTTTTTTTGTGAATCATGTATTAAAGGGAAGCAACATAGACAACCTTTTCCCTCTAGCATAACCAAGACTGCAGAAACTTGCCAAATCATCCATGCGGACATTTGTGAACCGATGGAAACAAAATCATTGGGAGGGGCAAGGTACTTCCTACTGATAGTTGATGATTTTAGTAAATACAGGTTTGTGTACTTTCTAAAACACAAATCGAAAGCTGTGGAGAAATTAAAAGTGTTTCTGCATCTAGCCAAAACAGACACAGGGAATGATGTAAAAATTCTCAGAACAGGCAACGATAGAGAATTAGTGAGTCAGGAAGTGGTAAAGTTAACAGAAAACTTGGGCATTCGATATCAGAAAGCTGCTCCGTATTGCCCAGAACAAAATGGCAAGGTGGAGCACGAGATGCGTACTATAGTTGAGGCGGCCAGGACAATTCTACAGGCTAAAAACCTAGAAAAACATTTGTGGGCCGAAGCAGTAAACACTGTGGTGTATGTGATTAACAGGACAGGCACGAGCTCTGTGAAGGGTAAGAATCCGTACACATTGTGGTTTGACTCAGATGCAGATATAAAAGAACTTCATGTGTTTGGATCAGAAATCTATACCCATGTGCCTAAAGAGAAAAGGAAGAAGTGGGACC
>PNEQ01058573.1:0-34542 GCA_003012365.1 Medauroidea extradentata | reverse complement strand
GTTTTGAACCACCTCCGGACAAAAGGTCAGAGGATACTGCATCTGTTACAAATACACACGATGGGGCAAGAAAAGAAATACTAGCAGCAGAGAGGAACCTGAAGAAAGATCAGCTAAGGGACCGTACTACCTTAAAGAAACCTCAAAGGTTCAGCGCCTATGAGACCGGTTTTTGTGCGTTAGGAGAACCACTTAGTTACAAAGATGCCATGGAGAGTGATGACAGTGAAATGTGGAAGCTGGCTGTCGACACAGAACTGAAATCAATTGAAGAAAATAATACCTGGACGGAAGTGGTAACTCCAGAAAATTGTCACATAATAGGGTGCAAATGGGTGTTTAAAATTAAATACGATCAGAATGGGAAACCCACTCAGCACAAAGCCAGGCTGGTTGCAAAGGGCTTCGAACAGAAGAATGTGACTGATCTGGGAGAAATATATGCACCTGTTGCAAAATTGGGTACAATGAGAATCCTGCTATCCATCGCAAATCAGCTAGATCTACCAGTTTATCAGATGGACGTGCAGAGTGCCTTCCTTTATGGAAATATTGAGGAGGAAGTTTATCTTGCTAAACCAGAAGGAGTAGTGTGTGATGGAAAAACTGTGTATAGATTAAACAAATCCATCTACGGTTTGAAAAAGTCTCCAAAACATTGGAATGATAAATTCAACCAGGTGATTGAGCAAGAGGGTTTCCAGAGATCAAAACATGACTACTGTTTGTATGTGAAGACATCCTCAAATTACAAAATATATGTTCTGTTGTACGTAGATGATCTTCTAATAGTTGGAGATAGTGAGAAGGAAATCGAAAAACTAAAGTCAAAATTAAAGGAAAATTTCAAGATGAAAGATCTTGGAGAAGCTTCGAACTATTTAGGAATATGCATTTCACAAGACCGAAAATCAGGTATCCTCAAGATAAACCAAACTCAGTTTCTGAAATCAGTGTTAGCTAGGTATGGTATGGAAAACTGTAGGCCTGTGGCGACCCCGATGGATCCTTCCTTCAAAATGTCGAAAAATGACCAACCGTCTGAAGACTCTGAGCTAGAAACAAGATGCCGTCAACTGATTGGGAGCCTCATGTATGCGGCAGTAGGATCAAGACCTGACTTGAGTGTGACTGTTAGTTTGTTGAGTAGGTACCAGAACAGTGCGAGTGATCAGGTTTGGATCGCTCTGAAACGTGTCCTGCGATACATCAGAGGAACTCTAGAACTGTCTTTAGTGTACAATCATCAAGAGACATCTCCAAGGGTGCAGGGATATGTTGATACTGACTGGGGAGGTGATCTGGAGGACAGAAGAACTACCTCAGGGTTCGTGTTTTTAGTCCATGGGTGTACAGTGATGTGGGCCTTGAAGAAACAACCCACTGTGGCTCTCTCATCCACAGAGGCTGAGTATATGGCCCTCAGTTTGGCTGCAACAGAAGCTTGTTGGATAAGAGGTGTTCTTAGTGACCGTGGTGTTCCTCATTCAGGTGAGTCAGTGCTTATCTACGAGGACAACCAAGCAGCCATAAGTGTGTCGAAAAATCCAAGCAACCACAAAAGACTGAAGCATGTGGACATTCGTCACCACTTTATAAGGGAAAAGATTCATGAGGGCATCATTGAGGTTAAGTATGTCAGTACAGACAATCAAGTTGCTGATGGACTTACAAAATCACTTAATAGGCCTTCACATGTCAAGTTTATGAAAGGTCTCAGACTTGCAGGTTGTGGACCAAATACTGAACTGTGATTCCTGTACATAATTTGTTTGCCAATTTTTTTGTAATAGTATAATGTTTTTTTTTTTTGACAATAATTTTATTGAGGGGGGGTGTTGGAGAGAATAAAATTTAGGTTGTTAAGGTTGGCGTGTCTGAAAAAAGAGGAACGAAGACAAGTGATACAGTAATGGTGGAATAAAGATATGTTTGATGGGAGTGAACGGTGTGTTTTAATGATAGAATAACAACATACCCTGATTATAAAATAATATAACTTTTGATTGGATATACATAAAGAAACATGCATTGACATACCACTGCAAAAACTCACAAAGTTTCATACCATGTACATAATACACTCAATAAACTTCAACATGAAAGCCCCTGGTAACATGCAAAATACCCAACCTGTATTCAGCCTCATGGCACACATTCCACAGCATTTCCGGGGTGATATCAGCAATAGCATCTCTGAAGTGCTGTCGTAAGGTGACAGTTGTTTGGTACACAAAATCTTTCATATACCTCCAAATAAAGAAGTCTAAGGGGGTAATGTCCGGAGCGGGGTCATGTAATTGGGCCATCTCTGCCAATCTAACCATTTGGAAATGTTTCGTTCAGACATGAAGAGCACAATGAAGGGGAGTGTCATCTTGCTGAAAAATGACAAACTGCTGCATTTCCTGTAGCTGAGGAATGGCAAAATAGATCAACATGTCTAGGTACACATTTCCTGTAATTGTTTTTCTTTCCAGGAAGACAAATGGCCAATCACTCAAGCGCACATTAACTGGAGTGTCCCGAATGTGTAATGTGTAATCGTACAGCATGTAGGTTTTCTGAGCCAGCAATATGGACATTGTATCTGTTCACATATCCGCTGATGTGAAGGCAGCCTCATAAAAAAACACTTTATGCACTGTGCTCCGTGGCACTTCAAGTTGGCGCGACGCCTGTCGAATGGATTTTTTTTGGTGGCCTGGTGAATGCGGTTTGAATCGCCTGCACAGTCTCGTCCGAAATGAATGGTCTGCCACTGCTTGTTCCCTTCTTAACGGACTCTGTTGCTCAAAATGTTTTCATCCATGCCTTGAGTAACTTAAAATCAGGTGGTGTCCTTTCATAACGTATTCTGAACATTTGCTGCACACACATAGGTGATTTCTTTTCTGCTAGTCATACGACACACTGCACTTTTTCCTGCAGGGAAGCTATTTCGACGTTACAGCTTACACAGTGCTTCTTGCAGTGAATGTAGTGAACAGGACACATCTGTGGAGAAACTTTGAGTTTACAAGTGTACCTATTACATAAACACATGTTAGTATTAAAACTATGATTTGTGGACATCCTGTACTTTGTTTCATTACATTAAATAGTCTATAAAGTTACACTTGTAGTTATGACAGGAGGCCTAAAAATGTAGGCCCTAGTGTCTGCCTTAACTCAGAAAAATGAATTTTCTGTGTCAGTTATACATTCTCGTGAAATATTAATCTTTTATAAATGTTTTAAGAAAGCATTCCAAAAATCTTTCCATGCTCTAACTAATGCCTGTTTCAATATTATAGCATAAACTAACCAATGTTTAAGTAGGCGAATTGTATGTATGTTTATAATAATTACAACTTTGTGTTGATGAGATGATGAATTTTATATATGGTTTCCAGTAAAGTCTAGTGTTTGTGTTGCACACAATATTTTTAATAACTGTGTGTGTGTGTGTGTGTGTGTGTGTGTGTGTACAGATGACAGTGATTAAATAACTACATAGTATATATTGAAGGGTGTATTTTTCAATGAAATAGTAAAAACTATTTTCATTGCTTATTATCTTTTGTTTCTTCATTTTTAAATAGTTTTATTTGCCAAAATATTTGGGTCTCTAGGGAAATTATTTAAATAGAGTATTTGCAATTAGTATATAGCAAGATGTTGGCAATGCTAAGCGAAACCCTACTTGTGTAAGAAACCTTAAACAAAATGGTAGACATTTTACTTTATGGTTTATAAAACTATTATAATGTGAGACACTCTTGAAGTAATATCTTTGAGGAACAAAGCTACACTTTTTAATGAAGTGACTTGTCGCTGTCAGACAGAGACACTGTCCGGGTGGCTGGTCAGTGATCCTGCAGTCATGAGGACAGTGTTGCCAACAGTGGATGTGGACAGCCAGCAGCTAGTGATTGGAAATGATGAGCTACCTGGAGTGGAGACGTACTACTGGTTGGCCCCGGACGAGTACAGTGGTAACCGCCTGTCTAGTTATGGAACTAACATCACATTCCACGTCAGCTGGGTTGTCATGAGAGGCGACACCAGTGGGAAACCAAGCATTGCACCTGACATTATACTTGTGGTGAGAATACAAACTTACTAGTCATGGATTTCTAAAGCCAATAGGCTGGTAATAGACTAGCATTCATCCTAAATTCTAAGTACGATATCATTTTATTATATACATACATGTGTTTTTCATCTTGACTTCCTCCATCATTCCTCAAATGTTGTATAAACAATCTTTTCTTCTGTTCCGAAAGTTTTTACACTAATTAAACATTACAGGGCTGTAGGTAATGTTTTACAAACAGAAAGATTAGTTGTGACATTAAAAGTAATGTGTACAAAGGTAGATAGTGTATTAGTTTTTTTTTTTTTTATTTTAGAAACATTTGAAACAATTGTAGTGTCATCTATTTTCTTTCTCCTTTAAAGACAGCCTGACAATTCCTGTACTCTACCCCACCATTCACACACACTCCAAACAAGCAATACAAATTGTTACTGACCTCATGATATATGGACAAAGTGTTGAGATGGCCTCTTACCCCTTACCATACACTACCTCTTAATGACATCATGTTGGATTTCGTTTGGGAGGACTCAGGTTCAGTTACAGTGTACTATCATCCAGGGCGGTGCGCAAGGGGAGGGTTTTGGGGGTTAAACCCTTCCCATGGAGTAGCAAAAATAAAATTTTTTTTATATATATTAGTACTTCAAAGAATGTAAAATGAAATTCACGACTATTGAACGATTTCATGCTAAATATATGTACAAGAGAAAAGAGGTGGTATAAAATTTTCTCGTCACTGAAAAACCCCTCCCATTTTGAAATCCTGTGCACGGGCCTGCTATCATCCAAATTTTTGTTATACATAGTTTCGAGAAAATGCTTCTGGCATATGCTGAGATGGTTCCTTAACGTATGCCGTGGTAGTTCCCACTATCTGTTCTTGTGTAAAATATTATATATTGCAGTTGACGAGATGTGAAACTCGCTTGTTGAAATACATAACATAAACTACTACTGCTGTTCTTCCCACGATACTGTTTAGCATTGTCTATCAATCATCAGTGTGATGCCAATAGGCTACTGCTGATGTAGTAGATGTAGATTGATGTTCGGTACAGAATTTGACCAGTCCTGGAACACTTCACACTTAGATTTTACCCATGAAACTGTAGCAAACCACTGTATGATCAATAGAGATTTTGATTTATGGCCAGGAAAATTTTGTGTGCTAGGCTTCAAAGTAAACTATTGGTTTCCAAGATTTTTCCTTTGTTACTGATGGGTCCCTATTTGACTGGGCCAATCTTCATTCTAGTGCACTGTGACTAACGTCTGTGATTTGTCTGTAAACATCTAGACCATGCCACATAACTATGGTACTATCCAAACTATCAAGGCCCCAGTGGTTTGTTGGAAAATACACTGGTAGAAAATATCTTGTGATTTTTCACCATCTCTAATAATCAAGGGTAGTAAAATATGAATTCACCTTGGTTTACTATTTTATTTTCATAGAATTTTTAAATTTAAGTTGCTTTTCTGTTTGTTTCTTATCATAACATTTACATTTAAAAAGTATGTAATAACTCCTCCCGATGTTTTGGTTTGTAAGGATTATGTGTACATTTTTAAAATAGTTTTTGCTCTTCATTAAAGGGTAAAAATGAAGTTCGACTTGGTTGCGGCGAGAAGGCATACCAGAAGCAGAATGCCACCATTTCAGTGCCATTGCGGGAAGGTGTATGGTATAATTTGCCACGTGAAGGGATGGAGATTGATGTCCATGGCTCGTGGGTCACAAGAGATCAGCTGATGGCAGTTCTGGCAGATATTAAGCATTTATTGCTTAGAGCAAAGTTTCACACAGACCAAGTAGAAGGCAGGTAAGTACCTACATTTTAATATAATCATAAAATTAGTTATTTGCATTTCTTGTATTTATTTGGCCCATTGCTGTTAAGCTTGTTAATATTTTTTATATTTTTAACTTACACATGTAATTGTTAATGACTTAACAGTATTTTTGTATTTTTTTCATTTTTCTATGTATTTTGAGTTATGAACATTCTACTGTAGTAGAAAAAAGTTACATATGTTTTAGATCATGTTAAGGACTGTTACTGCACATTATATTAGTATAATGTAGATTACTTAAAGGCCATATCAAGATTCTTGTTCTTTTCTATTCTTAACTTTACATCCTTGCAAATATTGTATGCGAGACTGATTAAAACATAAAGTACATGGGTCATCTAGAACGTTAAATGCAAAAGATCGTAATGTGGCACGTCCACAGCTAGCTCAGCATCTCTTCAGTTAAACATAAAAATGGGGTGGGTTCTGATAATGCATCAAGGAATGAAAGACGGCGGAGCTCTAGTAAATTTGGGGTTCATTAACTAATGTTGCAATATTTCAGACGTACTGTATGACATAAACTGCGAAACTGACAGCTGGGTGGCACTCTTGCGAACGAACCACAAAAAATTTTGTGTACTACGTCTCAGCAACAACTACATAGTGACTGGTAAACAACCGTTCATCTCCGCTTCCATCTTGAACATGAGAGTAACATACAGGTTGACGGGCAAACTTCCGGCATCGCCTGTAAGTAGTGCTGCCTCAGGGCCATTACAGGAATCAATTAAAAAAATTTTATGTTTTTAGCAATTAACACAACATTTTAAAATGGTAATATTTGCAATCGATTCCAAGCATTAATAGTTTAGTTTTCACACAAATTATATATGTTTATAGGTAATAATTTTGTTACTAAATTAAAGAAACATTAAATTCTAAGGTTAAAAACAAATTAAGAGTCTGTTGATTTCATTGGTTGCAACCAAATGTAGCACAAATTTCTTATCGGTCGTGTTTGTAGGCGAGTCTTGCGCTTACCTATGTACATTTTCTTTGAAAATTTAGTTTGGCATCTCTGTCGTTTCACTTCAAACTTTTAACAGTTAATATATTATTTCAGTAAATACAATTTGTATACATTAATTTCAGCAAAACACATATTGAAAAATAGCTAAAAGCCAAACATAATAGTTTAAATTGTAAATCAAGATATTAACATTACTAAGAAACTGTTATTCTCACTGTTAGAAAGAATTTCTTTTCGAATTGCCAAATGAAATGTTACCTACTTATTTTAAATAAAACTAGTTCACAGTTGCTGAAAATTAATTATTTAAAATATTTTTGAATTTTCTCTGACATGCTTTCTCTTAACAAATAATATTACAATTAGTACTTACACGAAACTCTTAGATACCGGTACCGTTGTTGAAAAGACCACCAGGTCTACATTATAAGTGGCAAAAATTATATTAAACACACATACCGAAAATTGTTAACATATGAAAATAATCTGGAGCCAGCCCTGGGCCGCACTACAACAAAGCAGATACTTAAGGATTATACCCGTCAAAAGTTGCTACACATATAGTGATTTTAACGTGTTACATGTCGTGCAAGTGCTGTATGTCACTCTGGTGTGTGGTTTACCTTGCTTGTTGTATGTACTTCTCTATGTATCTGGGCGGCAGTCATTGACAGTGCTGGGATGGATGTTGGGCATCATGCCACCAGAGTAGTATTCATACACCATGCAGAGCATGCTGTGTTGCCCCAGTAAATTGGGGTGCACATTATCGTGCTGGAATGTTGGTTCATGCAGTGTGTCGAGGTACAGTCAGTCCTTACATAACACCATGGTTAAGTTAAATTGTTCATTACGTCAAGTACAATTATAAGAATAATTTTTCTCTTAGAATAGTTTTTCTTTAATTTTTGACACATTACAGTTGCATGAAACTAAAGAGTATCATTAACGATCGCCCCCCGATTTCTAACACTTAACTTTTTTAACCTCAAAGTACATACTAGCATTCTCTTGCAATTCACCAATCGGCTTGGTGCCATTTATTATGTACCTAAGTAATATGTTAGCATGTAAAGGTGTTTTCTTTTATTTGTACTTACATTTCTCCAGTGCATATTTTAACGTATAACTACTTCAAGTAACTTTGTTAACCTTTTGTCGTAGTTGTTTAAAAATACGGCAGAGTGCCTAACCAGTTTTACCATTCCCGTGCACAGACTATATAAAGTGCAATAACAAGTAAACACTGGAAATACGCACGTAATTATGCATTGTACCTGTATATTGTTCCTTGAAATCTATGTGATATTAGTTTGTGTTCTTGTAATTTAATTCTAGTGTTAACTGCAACACGTGCAGTAATTATTTAAATGGGAATATTGGTTTTGTGCGGCATAGTAACTTTGTTACCCACTAGGGTAATTTTGTGTGCGTACGTACGTCCTACCATGTGGCCTGTCGATGATAAACTTGGGCGAGACAATGGCCGCGGGTGCGTGCCAAGATGTTATTTGTCCCGTTATTCTATGTGAAATGAAGGTGAGGTGATACACAAAAAAACCCTTTGCGTGGATTAATGTTAAATAATTATTGATAGTGATTAGAACATACTTATACTTTAACACTGTGTAGAACAAATAAACGTATTTAAAATAAAACACCCTTAAACATAATTACTTGACCATGTGACTTAAAATTAACATAATGCTCTTTCTTATACTATAGCATGACCATTGATGTTATTGATTACATAACAGAGTTCTTAATTTAATTTTGAATTGCTGAAAAAATACATGCTTGAGTCTTTGGATGTCCGTGGTGGTTATGTTGGTGCTGGGTGATTGGTGTGACGTCACGTGCGTGGCGGTAATTTGAAAGCCGGTGTGACGCCCTGGTTTGTTTACGTTGCACAGCCTAACATTGCCCTTGAACTACACTGAATTTAAACATTACACTTGTAGACTAACACTGTGGGAATTGCACTGAAACACTTGAAAATAAGCACTGTGGTGACTTGAGGTGAGGTAGGTGGAGGGTGACACACAACAATCTATTTAACCCCGCAGTTTCCCATGGTTTTCTTTGTTGACTGTGCCTCTTAGCATAAGCCATACCAGCGCCCGGCCCCCTTGGGCGAGGAGAAAGATCACGCTCTGCTACGCAGTGAACTTATGCTAACAGCCAGGTGGAACCGCCCGAACTCTTTGACGGAACACTGAACTGCGCCTCCATCCACCTTCCAAAGGAGGACAGGGGCTAGCGAGAGAGCCAAGGGCCACCCATCCCTGGTTCTCGCCCACTGACCTGCCCCCCGACTGATATCCTCAGCTCAGTACCCTCTTGGTTTGAGTCGGGGACCATCTTACCCCTAACAGACTCACCGGGCCTGCTCCTGGACACTTTCGCAGCCACTCGTCGGCCTTTCTCAGGGGAAGGGTACCCTCCAGGCCTGCCCAGCATATAGGCAACCACCACTACTACGAATCTAACCCAGACCAGACATGGCAGATAACCATACAGTGGGGCTAACCTGGTCGCCCGTAGTACTACCTAATTTCCATGGCATTTGTGGGTTTTCCAGCCGGACCTTCAGGGTACTTCAGATACAGGGTCCAACTTTCGACGGGGAACCCACCGGTGGGGACCACCCTTACAACCGCACGGCTCAGGCGTGTGACCTGTTTCCCCAGACCGCATTCGGTTCGTCCATTTCCATTACCCTAGTCACCCACTTGGAGATCTGGGCTTTTGGACCCCAACAGCCTGAGCGCTAGGTAGTCTAACGCCCTACCTAGTGGTTTCTCCTTGTTGCCATCTATCGGAGAATCCATCAAGGCAGATACCCCTTTCTCAACTCTGAGGAGCCGAGATGCATAGGGCCCGCACGCCAGAGCCTGCATCTGTTAGTAGTTACTCCTTTCGGATACTAGAGCGTGGCACCGCTTCGACACATCAAACAGGGAGATGCACGATCACATTGGATTTCTCCAAGTGAAGAACACACCTTAAGCACCGGACACACAACAGAGAGAATTGGCTTAGGAGAGGGCCGGCAGCTGACGTCAAGTCGGTTTTACTTCCCAGACCACAAGGCTGGGACGACGACAAACGCTTCCCCTTGAGAAGGCCCGACTTGACCACTCATCTGCGCAGTCACCTACTCATCGACACTTGGCATGTACCTGGTTTTATGGTGAGTGATGCTGGCTGGGCTCGAACTAGTCACCTCGCTACGTTGTTGCTGTGGGTTGGCTGTTGGATGGACAGCAGTCAAATTTAGGTGGGCATGGTCAGGTCCGCAGGTGATATGGGGCCCGTCTGGGCTCCTCTTCTAGGGTGACTGTCAGCTGTTGTTCCTCTGCCTCCCTTCTGCGCCCACGTGGCAGACGTGGGCGAAACGAGCTGGGGGCGGCGCGCTGTCTCGACCGTCAGGGGGTGGCGTCAGTGTCGGTTGTTGTCTCCGCCAATCAAGGGTGGTTGACGGCAGTGGTGACTACTGGTCCCTCTACTGATCTGGCTGGAGTGAAGCACCGGGATGCCCGCCGTCTCCGCCTCAGATTGTCGTGGCGCCTCCTCTGGTGACTCCTCCACTTGCACGGTGAATGTGACGTCGGCCAAGGCCACAAAGGGGTCCCAGACCTCTCTAACCTCTGATGCTGGTGTGGTGGGCTCGTCGTCTGGGTTTGTGACGATTGGCTCGGGAGTGGCATCTGGGGGAAGCATCTTGACCCTCAGGGATGGAGTCAGTGGAAACAGAGTAGCCAGCTGAAGTGGGGTGTCCACGTCACCTGCTGGGTTGGCTCCTTCCATCTGTTCCTCTGGTGTCCGTGGGCGGTACCTAGGCGTCTCGACGCAGGGTGGCGGCATCTCCTCACCTTCCCCGGTTGCAGGGGTGATATGTACAACCCGCAGATTGTCTCTATGCACCTTGCATAACTCGCCCTCACCGTCCTTCACGACATAGGTGTTGGTTCCCAGTTGCTTTCACACTGTACATGGACCCACCCAATGGGGCGCAAACCCGGCACAATAGTTCCTCCCATCTGATGATAAAGGATGGTTGCCCATATACACTGCTTGGTGAACTGCTAGTGGTGATGGCAATTTGTTGGTGATGGGTGTGATGCGTCGAACATACGCTGCCTGGGGTTGCCTGGGATGTACGTGATGGTTTGTAAGGTTGCGTGAATGGTTGGTTCTTTGGTTTGTTTATATTTTGACACTGGTGATAAACAGTCAACATCATGGTCGTCGTTCGCGACATGGTCTGGGTTTGAGTCTCGTGAAAGGTAGTCTGGGAGTTCACACGTTCTAGTCTGGGAGTTCACACGTTCCTTAGCACTAACATGCCTACTATGACGTCTGGTGTGACACGTGGCACATGTGGCCCACTCCTTCCCTAGCCTGTCGCACATGGAGTTTACTTTTGCACACAGGTCTATTAATGCTTCGGTTTTCACTCGTGAATTTACCGGTCACTGTGGTGTACACTGGCAACACTGCGAAGGCATTTCGTCACCCATGAGGTCCGTAACTAACGGTAATTTACACTTGATACACTGCGTTTTGATCGGCGTGCAAAACATAACTTGTTCGCTTTGTGTTGAGCACATGGTTGCTGGTTTTGGTGGCGGCCGGCTGGTCGCCCTCCTCTTTCCTTGAGCAATACTGCCTAGATGGGTGGTTAGTGAGGCGGCATGATTGCTGACGTCACGGGAGGTGGACACAAGATGGCGGTGGTGGGAAACTCTCACCCACGTGGCAGTGCGCTGCCTTCTCGGTGCTCGTTGACCCACGTTGACTTGATTGTTGACGTGAAAATCACACCCCACGTTGGGCACCATATGCCACCGTGCCTGGAGGTTGGAGAGAGTTGGTTTGGAGAACGGTGAAGTGGAATTAAATGATTGTGGTGCTCTGGTTGTGGTTATGTTGATCTCTGGGCATCGCCTAGCATTATGCCTGGCTAGGACGGTGGTGGTGGTGATTCAGAGTCACGTATTGTTCGGCTGGCGTGCCTCTCCTCCCTGTTGTGATGTTGACTGGTTGGTCAGGTAATGGGAGCACTTAGAAAAAATTAAGCTCTCTTACCATGTGGACTATTCGGGCTGTCCACACACGGCCCCTTTCCCTAGGACCATGATTTGGTCAGCTTCTAAATTCCTCATGAAATGACTGTACACAATACACTTACTTACTTGGTTGCATGTTGATTTATTGATACTGAAGTACACACATTTGGTGATAGACTTGCAATACACACACGTGGTCACAGCACTCTTATAGTTACATTGCTTAAAACTGTTGAACTTATGCGGCACGTAGGCCTAAAAATTACATTAGCACAATACAAAGGTGGTTGCTAGCTGTGGGCTAGTTGACTAAAAAACTTCCAGTGATCTCCCGGCCCAAACACGCAGGAATGGAGTTTAAATTGAAGGATATTGGCATTAGGCACACAAATCAAAAACACAGGTAAACTGAGAGGATAAAAATAAGCATTGAATAAAATATATGTGAACAGAACTATGTATATCAGTGACTTGCAAAAGTTGAATTCCTCTCCGGGACGTACATCCTACCACATGCCCTGTCGATGGTGAACTGGGGCGAGACAATGGCTGCGAGTGTATACCAATATGTTATTAGTCTCGTTATTTGATGTGAAATGGAGGTGAGGTGATACACATGAAAACACTTTGCGTGGATGAGTGTTGAATAATTATTGATAGTGATTAGAACATACTTATACTTTAACACGTATAGAACAAATAAACATATTTAAAATAAAACACCCTTAAACATAATTACGTGACCATGTGACTTAAAATTAACATAATGCTCTTTCTTATACTATAGCGTGACCATTGCAGTTATTGATTACATAACAGAGTTCTTAATTTAATTTTGAATTGCTGAAAAAATACATGCTTGAGTCTTTGCATGTCCGTGGTGGTTATGTTGGTGCTGGGTGAGTGGTGTGATGTCACGTGTGTGGCGGTAGTTTGAAAGCCGATGTGACGCCCTGGTTTGTTTACGTTGCATAGCCTAACATTATCCTTGAACTACACTGAATTTAAACATTACACTTGTAGACTAACACTGTGGGAATTGCACTGAAACACTTGAAACTAAGCACTGTGGTGACTTGAGGTGAGGTAGGTGGAGAGTGACACACAACAGAGAGAATTGGCTTAGGAGAGGTCCGGTAGCTGATGTCAAGTCGGCCTTACTTCCCAGACCACGGGGCTGGAACAGTTCGGAAAAACAAAATACATTGTAAATGAAACAGTAATGTCTGCAATAATTACCATTTTAAAGATACATTTCATTTCAGATGCCAAATCAAGTGAGTCTCATGTTAATTTACTTAGTGTAATGTAATGCCTGAACACTATAAAACACATCAGTTCTTTTCAATGGCGTTATTATTAGTTTCATTACAGCAACCATGAATTCAATAATCTATTTTATCTCTATTCCACAGAGCCTAAGTTCGTGGTCACTGAATATCATGCAGAGACTTTTTATAGCACTCATATCTTAAGAGTGCATGGTAGATAAATAAACGCTGAAAACATCAATTGATTTCTACGCTTTTTTCGAAGCCAATATAAATAAAATACACAATCACAATCCTAGATAATGGTATGAGTAAATATTTATCCAAAATTACTAATTCCTTACACGTGATCTCTTGCGCCGCAGTTAAATGCACGAGGTTCCTGCGTCAGAGATTGTGCCTCAGAAGTTTGTAACACTGGAAACAATTTAGTTTAAAACATTGGCTAAAACTATAGTCAATGATTGCTATTGTTTAACTTTTGCAAATTGGCTTCAAGAAATCTACAGTTCTAGATTAACGCTTTTAGCATTGAATTATGTACCACGCCCTCTTAAGACAATACATTAGAAAAACTACACTTCTATCTGTGGCTTGGCGTAAAGAAGATAAATAGTAAAGAAATAAATGAAAATTACAGTGTTGGCAAACAGACATCACATAAATTTTAAATACTTAAATAACATATAAGGAAAACATGACTTAAAAGAAAATTTATATTATTCTGTGAGACACCACATAGAGTACAATGTGGAATATCATACTAGTTACACGCTGTTGGGTGACCCCATTCAGCCCACACCAAACAGTCTGTGCCACAAGTGGGTGACGTCTGCAAGGCCCCACTTGTGAGGATTCTCGCAGTGTGTCACAAACCGTGACATTCCATAATCAAACCTAAACTC
Source organism: Medauroidea extradentata (assembly GCA_003012365.1). Taxonomy (NCBI): domain Eukaryota; kingdom Metazoa; phylum Arthropoda; class Insecta; order Phasmatodea; family Phasmatidae; genus Medauroidea; species Medauroidea extradentata. The sequence continues at coordinate 20,383 of PNEQ01058573.1, read as the reverse complement.
GTACCGACCTCCTTGAGTGTCAGGTATACCAAGCGGCGCGGTCATGTTTCCTGGCTAGCGCATACTTTTAACGATTCAGATGAATTCACATTTCATGCCTATCATGTACTTGAGTAGTGTGGATACACTTAGTCAGTTGTTGTAAATGCATTTAAATAACTATGTAAAAGACAACCAGTTTCCAAGTACTGAGATGGCCTGCAGCTTTAGAGTCGCTAGCAAGTTACTAAAGTGGAAGTTAAGTTGATAATTGTAACTTTTCCAGGGGTCACAGAGTTGATCGCCATGTAATTATCAGTCATTGTGTTGGAAGCCTGAAGTGCCCTGTTCAGATTTTGTCTCGTGTTGAAAAGGTTCAGAGCGCCTTGTGTTTAGTAGTATGTCTTATCGCAACCTAGTCTTTGTCGCTCATGTTGCATGGTCTGATGTACTCTACTAGTTTGTTGTTGTGTTCTCATCATGTAAACCTTTGTATCTCATGTCAAATCCTATACTGTCAATGTTAAGTCTTCTTTAAAGTGGGGACTAACCCTAACTTTATTGTTGTACTAAGAGTATATTCAACTTGTACCAAGTATTATATCTTGTGCTTACTAGAATATACGCAATCCATGCAATTGAATTCCTTGGCATTTCTCCTTCACTGAAACCTTCTTGTAATCCAACTTTTGATACTGAATCTAAGGTGAGTGACATCTGCCTTCCCCTTATTATTTATGTGAAGAGGCAATCCCTGTGCTATTGTTACAGAGCTCTTTCTTGTTGGCTCACTCAGTAGTCACTCACTAGGTCAAGACTAGCTCTACTGTAATTGACTCTAGAAATGATAACACCAAGTCTCATGTTCTATGTTAAAAGACCTTCTAAGAGACATTTATTACACTGCTCATAACTCAATAGCCAGGTGACACGTCATCGTGTCTTGAGAATTTTGGTTCATATTGGTTTTTTCCCAAAGTGTTTGTTGTCAACTAAAACCCACATTTACTGTAGATAATTTTTTAATAGTTTATAAAATTTTAACAGCCCCAGTCACCAGTAGTTAGTAAGCTGACTGCAGTATTCAAATACTAATTGTGTACATAATATCAAAATTACTTTAAGTAAAGTGACGTTGAGAACTTCAGTATGGTGAAAATACAGGATCGACAACATGGCGAATGTAAGATGCACTCGTCGTGTTCCCCTTATAAAACTCAGAGATGCTGGGATGTGTTAGTAGTGCTACTTCCATGCCATAATCCTGTTTGTTGTTCAATAAGGTGAAAAAAAATGCACAGTGAATTGTTCCACTCCCACATACATCTATGAATGTGAACGTATCGGTGTGTAAATGACAGAAAGGAGTCTCATTACTGAACCCTTTTTCCCTCCATTCACCTATGTAAAGTGCTGTCTCTTGACACCGTCGAGCACATTCACGATGATAACAAGGTCGCAGAGGTAAACTTGTCAATGCAACATAAACCTACCTCCTGTAGTTGGTTGTTTATAGGTCAGACAAAACTATTGTTGGCTTCTGAACTTGAAATCCATTTGTATTGGATAGTGTTACTAGGTGTTCTTTAATTAACTTTCACTAGTGTATTTAAAAAAAATAACTTTTAATTTTTGGCTGTTAAAAAACAATTTTTTATAGTCATACACACTACATAGAAAATGTTTTTTGGGAGTACCGCAGTGATGCTAAACTCTGCTATTTTAGACTGCTGTGTTTCGTGAGTATGACAGTCTACACAAGAAAATAAGTTACACAACTGCAATGAACTTTGTGTCACTGCATTGCTATTCAAATAGCTTTTCAGGTATAGGTGACATTGCACTATTTCCTCCGAACAGTGTTGTCCATAGCTCATCACTTTTGTGTTTGGCTCAGACAAACAGTCCTCCTGCTTGATGAATCTGTTGACTCATGAAGCAGCACACAGCCTGTGTTTCATTACTGCATGACATAGATGAAATTATTTAACATTATCTGTAAGAGAGCATTTTCTGGGCATTTGGACTTGAGCTGCATTGGGTTACATTTTTCTCGTTTTATCGCATTGTTTCGGCAGTTACGCCCAGCACAACTGTACAACTTAATGAAGATCGCAACTGTAAAGACTGTCAAAACGTTTAAAGTCAACCTTATCAACTCAATGAGTGTGGTATCGCTCACCGCCCGATGAAGCTGGCTTAGCCAGCGAAACGTCACGACTGCGCATTCGTGCAAAATGTGTGTTGTCCTTAAGTATGTTATTTGTTCCTCTACGTGCAGTACAGCTCTGTAAGTACTTGTACACTCCTATCTACATTTTATAGTAATTATTAGCCTAGTGGCCTTTTCCCGCCTTTACATATTTTCGTTGCTTATCAACCTTAGACGTGACTCAAATACAGAAGCCTAGAATATGAATCAAACATCCTCAAAAGTCTGTGATGTATGTAATTGTAGCGTGTTCTGTTTACTATATTTATGTTGTTAAAGTCACAGGATTAAGTATAAAGTTTTGTTTATATTTTAAATATTTATTTAAACTTGGAAGACTTCTTAATGAATAGATAAAATTAATTATTTTTAATTAGCCACAAATTTAATTTATTTTCTTTCATTCTGTTAAAATTTCATAATTTCAAATATTGTTTGTGCTGAAACATGTAATGAACTCGCCCTACCTTTGGAATAATTTAAAAAATTTTTTTTTGCAACAGTGGAAAAATGTTTTGTCACGAGTATGATGGAAGTAAATTCTTTGCAAGAAGATTATGATTTTTATTGATACATTATGTGTGTTGCACAATAGAGCAGTATATAAATTTGGCATTCTCGCTAACCTGGCTTCAATGCTATGTAAAACGTTAAATAATTATGGTTGGAATGTGTGCTATATTTCCTTCGTATTTGTACATGTAACAGACTACTGATATCCAGAGGGTAAGTGTAGCCTTGCTACTCTTTTATGTCTACCAGAAAAGGAATGTAAACCCTTAAGACCCTGAGACGTTGCTCTTAAAGCTAGCTTGGTCACTATGCACCTTGCATAATAGGTCAAATTATTGCTGGCTTATTAATTTGTGTTAAGGCTTTACCTTTTCCTGATTTGTTTATACCTGAAAGTATCACAATTCTTGTGTTTGTCAGCCTGTGGAAGGCAGTGATGCGGAAAGGGCTGACAGACTCGTCAAGTTCTCTGACCCACTACGTGGAGCAGTGTGTGTGCCCTCCTGGATACGTGGGCTTGTCTTGCGAGCAGTGCCAGTATGGCTACACGAGGGTTGGCCAAGGGAAGTGCAAGGAGTGTGACTGCCACGGGCATGCTGTGACCTGCGACCCTTCTTCTGGCCAATGTGGGGTAAGAATATTAGTCTTCCAACTAGTGTTCAGGGAAATAAAATTACTTTTGTATGTGCTAGTGATAACTCACCCTGACGTTAAAAGTGCAGGAATTGTTTTTAAAATACATGAAGTGCTTTAAAACTCTTTAAACATGTTCACTGCTGATGATTCTTAATGTAAAACAGTATGCAATAATTGTATCCTGAAAACAGTGTTGCTAAATCTTTATTTTAAAAGTAGCACTGCATGTAGCAATGTCTAGGGTTCATAATTGTAACTCATAATTTGGTACCAGTAATTGACTGAGGACTATCACTAGTGTTAGACGTCCGGTCTAAGGATTTTCAAGGGTTGTTTTCCTGAAAAAGTTCTTAAAAATTTCATATAATGTGCAGACAGAAATGGAAAAAAATTGTTGAGCTTATTTAACAAGAAATTTTAAAATGGAACTACTTAGTAGCATTTTTTTTGTAGTTTTGTTTGTGACATATGTGTTGCGATTTTTATTGCATTTTATGGTCTAGCTTTTTGCACTCGGTTCTATTTCCATTCTAGGTGGTTTTTGAATTTTATGGTTGTGTTTGAGTTTTTTGAAATTATTCAATGTAACAGTACTGCAAACTACGTAATTTTTAGTGTATTTTGTACAATAGTAATTTAAAAATATGAATAGTCCGGGCGTAACATTTTAATTCAACTTTTCTTTATAAGTAAATTATATTTTTCGTGTAAATTATAATTCCTTGTGGCTTATAAAAACAAAACCCACAGTATTGAATTTCCCATTTGAGTTAATGTCACGTCTCGGATCTGTTGCTTTGCCGCTGTGCTGTGACAATACTCTTATAACTCGCTGAGGCCAGTCACATGTTTGAAGTTATATTCTAATGTTTTGAGATATGGAGTACTACACAGGATATGTTTACTAAGAGAAGAGAGTTTGCTCAAACTGTATGTTATTTTCCGTTAAAGCAGTTCCATAGTTACATCACTTGATGTACATCAGCGATCATTGCTAGTGTAAAGAGGATCCAAAATTAAATTCCTATACTACAACCACAAGGTTATCTAGAGGTTATGCTAACGGTACCATGTCTTGTAGCACAAATAACCACCGAGCTCAAGTTAAAACAACTCTAGTTGCGAATCGCGATCGTTTGCTTAAATTTTGTGCCCAACTGCTTGACTGAAAACTAGTACTCTAGTGCTCTCCACCACTCGTAGCAGTCACACCCGATCGCAACTTGCGCTCACTCTCATGCCTGACCGGCACTGGTGCTCGCCGCCTGACAACCTAGTGGAGCTCGCACTCGCACCCAACTCAAACTGTTTACTACAGCAATGAACATGGGAGCTGTAGTATTTACATATAACCTATAATGTTGGCCACGACATCGCGCATCACACTCCAGTAACTCTCAAAAAAAAAAAAAACACGTGTCACACGTCACTCCAAGTCTGCCTACTCTACAACTACTGTCAACACATTGCCAGAACACAACAATTCTCTTACTCTGAAATGTTTCAATGTCTAAATCTTCTTTCCTAACCCTATACAGTACTCTACACCTCCTAATGCTACAGTACACTACTGTGTAAATGTACTTTCCTAAAACCTACAAGTACACTACACTACCTCCCTTCCTCCAAAGTATTCACATGTCCAGTTTTTTTGGTTTACTCACGGCTCTACCACTTTGTGTTTTATCATATGGGCCTAGCTGGTATGTGTTGTTTCCGTTCGACAGTTTCATTTCCTTGCTCCCTGTATCTGCTGCAATAAAACCGTGAAAAGGAGAGTTTCCAGCAGAACCTGGTGACCTTGAATGAAACCCCCAAAATGGTGATTCGTCTGCTGGAACAGGTGACCTCCCTCGTGTAGCTCCTTGGCTATTATCCTCGTTTGAAGTCCACGCTGCACCATTCCTTTTGACTTGCCTGGTTGTAGTTTTGATTGTTGGTTTTTGAAGTGTACTTCTCCTGTTTGTCACCACAGCTCTTCTCTGCTTGCACTTCTATCAGTTGTCTCCTGTTCCTGTGTAATGACCCTTTCTCTGTGAATATGACTTATGATCTTGGGTCCTTCAAAATATGTTGCATTTGACCATAACGCCTCATATCTGATATGCACATTTTAGTGCCAACTTGCAATGGTTGAAAATCCTTTGTTCCCCTTTTGTCATCATGATTTCTCTTGTTCCTATCCTTCAGATCCCCATCTCAATGCCTGAATTGTGCCATGGCTTCATCCTTCCACGAAGGCACAAGCTGTGAGTGGGCCGTAGGCAGTGCGTTTTTCAACTTCCTACCAAACAATAATTCAGCAGGAGATAGGCCTGATTCGAGTGGTGTACATCGATATGCTAGAAGACCTAGATTTGGATCGTCAGATTTAGAGAGAATCCGTTTTGCTATATCCACTGCCTTCTCAGCTTCACCATTAGATTGTGGGAACCGTTGACTGGACGTGACTGAGTTAAAGGCGTATTCCTTGGCAAACTGTTTGAACTCCAATGAAGTGAACTATGTTCCCCCATCTGTTCTTACAATTTCTGGAATTCCATGCCTTGCAAAGATGTTCTTCAGTCGAGCTATGACAGCTTCTGAAGAAATTGTTTCCAAACTAACCACTTCTAGGAATCGAGAAAAATAATCCTGTATGACTAGGTAGTGCTTCTTCTTTAGTTTCGTTATGTACAAGCCTAAAATTAGCCATGGTTGGCTGGGTATTGTTGTGGACTGCATTTAGTACAGTTTTCCACCATATGTTTCACCTCATTTGATACATTTGGCCACTATACAGATTCATTTGTAAGGTGTCGGCACTTCACAATCCCCATGTTACCTTCGTGTATGCACTCCAGAATTTCTGGTCGCAGTGCTTGTGGAATGGGATGAAAAGTCGATTCCCTTTTATGATGAGACCCTCATTGTATGTCAGTTGTCTTCTCACAGACCAATACAATGAATCTTTGTGGAAGCCATGTAAGATACTTTCTTTTAACTGTTGGCATTCTGAATCACTTTCTTTATGCTTTTTGTATTTCTGCTAAATGAATGTCGAAGAACGACATCTCCTGTATGACATTGTGGATGTGTAATTGTTATTCTAGAATGTCTTGGCCTTCTTCAAGTGACTTTCCTGTTGGTGCTCGTGACAGTACATCAGGTACGTGAAAGTCCTTTCCCAGCACATGTTGCAAAGTGTATCTGAAACACATCAACCGCGTTCACAGTCTCTGCAATCTTGCTGTCAAATATACTAATGGTTTAAGTACCAACAATGTTAACAGAGGTTTGTGATCTGTGAGGATATGGACACTTGCACCTGTTATATATTCATAAAACTTTTCACAAGCCCATGTTATCGCAAGAGCTTCTTTTTCAATTTATGCGTACCTTGTCTCAGTCTTGCTTAGACTTCGGGATACATACAGAACTGGTTTCCACTTTTTATTATCTTGTTGCTGTTCTAAGACTGCTCCTAAACCATATGAAGATGTGTCTGCTAAGATTCTTATCTCCGCCCCTCGTTTGTAAAGTGTGAGAGTAGGCTGGTGAGTTAGTTAATCTTTTATTGCCTGCATTGCTTCTTTCTGGGCTTTGTCCTAGACTCATTAATTTTTTTTTATCAGTAGTGCTCGCAGTGGCTGTATTTTGCTTGATAGATGAGGGATGAACTTCAAGAGGTAGTTTATCATCCCCAGGAACCGGTGCAGCTCATGAACATTTGTAGGTTCTGGCATATCCCGTATGGCTCTTGTTTTCTCCTGATCTGGCTGTATCTTTCCCTGGCCTACAATATGCCCTAAAAATTTCACCGTTGACACTTTGAGTTGACACTTGTCTTTTTTGAGTGTCACCCTTTTCTCTTTCAACTTTCTCAGCACTACCTCTACCCTTTCATCATGTTCTTCAGGTGTTATACCACAAATTAGGATGTCATCAGCTTGGTTCACTACTCCTGTCATTCCTTGTAATATTTCTTACATCCAATGCTGATAATGTTCCAGACCTTTAGTTATACCAAAGGGCAGACGGTTGAAGTAGAACCATCCGAATGGTGTTAAAAATGTGGTTAGTGTTGCACTGTTCTGGTCCAAGGGTAACTGCCAAAACCCTTTTGAAGCATCTAACTTTGTGAACACCTTTGCTTCCTCAAGCTGTGACAGGGACTCATCCACTGACGGTAACTGGAGGCGTTCTCGGCATACAAATCTGTTTAACTGTGTGTAATCAACACAGATCCTCGCTGCCCCTTCCTTTTTGGGAACGACAACCATTGGTGCACACCACTCTGTTGATGTGCTAATCTGAGTTATCGCCCCTTCTTGCACCATCTGGTGTAGCTCATTGCTGACCAAGTCCCTGAGGAGCAGTGCCACTCTTCTAGGGGCTGCAATTGCAAATGGTTTGCTGTCCTTTTCTAATACTTATTATGTATTATTTCTTCAGCTTTCCTAATCCAGTAAACACGTCTGGGAATTTACTAACTAATACGTGCTGAACTAAATCATAACCTCAGTAACCGATAGTGGGCTTACCACGCGGTCGGTATCGCCATAAGTTTACATGAATACATGAATGTTATTTAATAATGAAAAATACTAGAAAGTCTTTTCACCGCCTTACATCGCGGCCCCATGGCTTTCGCCCGCACCCCTCAGCTAGATACTCTTACCACGTGCCAAACTCGCGCAACACGACACATGTCCGTCTCCCTCGACAGTCCAGAGCAAAGTGACAAGTTTCAGCATCTGCAATGACGTTCGAAGATACCATAGTGGCTTACCTTCCGTTAAAATTTTCTGTAACATTCCAGTGAGACCAAATAACCAGTTTGGATACAAATTAAAATAAACTGAAACAAGCTAATATCACAGAAAAATTGGCAAAATTCTGCTGAGCACAATGACGTATTTCATTATTTTACTGGATAATTATTACAATAAAATAAATATTACATAAAATTTTGGCACCTAGAGCAACTCAAACACACACCAACTCTGACACTAATATATATAAACCGCAGCCCTGAGCGGGAATAAGGTGCAACTCTGTGCTCAACACCACACATGTACGCATACATGTGCACATGCACATGTGCACACACACGTGCACATACTACAGCACCAGCCTCTTGTTGAAAAATGCACACGGCCATAAGCAAATCATAAAACGCACTCCGTTTCTCAAAAACTGCCAAATATAAACCAGATAAGAAATCTTGGCACCCAGTGGTGTGACAAAAAGGCACCATAGGCTTCCATAAAAGTTTTTGTTCAAGACAATCAAAAGTTTACATCTGTCATTCACTTACCTTGTTTACTTGATTGTAATATTTATTTAATTCTGCATATTTCTACCGTTAAACTCTTCATTTGTCCTATGTTCAATAAAAGTATATAATGTTGATCCATAGTATGCGATTCTTTGACATCACAAAGAGAAGTGGATTAAAAAATATACTGTAACAATACACATACTTGATTTTGACTAACTACAGATACTCCCTGCCAGTTTTATAATGTATAGTTTTTAAACATGTGATTTGCAAGGGGACTAGTGTATAAAAAAAAAGAAGTTTGTTATCAGTACATTAGCATAACATGGATAGACAAGTTTCGATTTAAATTCTACTGTAATTTGGCTATGTTTAATATGCAGTATTTGTATTCTTAGCTACTACTGATAGAAATTAAAAATTAATTACATTAACACTGCACTTAAACCAAACTATGTTGAAATGGTAAGATGACCTGGGTTTGTTTTCCTGTCCTGCCATCTTGGCTTTGGTTTTCTGTAGAGTTTTTAGACATTACTCCAGGAAATAGCTGGGATGGTTTTATAGAACGAGCCTTAATGTGATTCTTTTTTCATTCTTGACTATCCGAACCAACAGCTTCGTCTGTAATGACTTAACATTGACAAGAAGTTAAAACCTGCCTACCTAACACTGCACCTGCACGATGCAATGAAGAGTTATTACAGGCACTGTTTTGATCATCTAATGGTCAGTTCTGTAGTTGATGCAATTTACTGCATGATGAATGCAACTTTTGTGCCGCAGGCTTGTGAGCACAATACAGCTGGCTCCAAGTGTGGGGAGTGCTTGCCTGGGTACTACGGTGACGCGACGCGTGGCACCCCATCGGACTGTCAGCCTTGCGCCTGCCCTCTTGTCGACCGCGCCAACAAGTTTAGCCCCACCTGTGAGGGGTTAGGAGAGTCCACTGGAGCCTACATCTGCACAGCGTGTCCTGTGGGGTTCGCTGGAGACCATTGCGAGAGGTAAGCTCGTATACTTTCGTAAATGCTTGAATAAAAGCTGAAGTATGTTTATTAGACAAAAATATAGTTAACTTTCTGTGAGAAAAAATTATTGTTAAAAATGTTTATTCGGTAACTTAATATGTTCTGTTTGACAAGGTAATTGATACCCATAATTTGAGCCCTAATAATGAAACATATTGTCTTGAAACTTGTTGTTCCATGTTATGCTATGCATAAGGAGCTAAATTTCTAGTAGAATAGCAATACACTCCTCGTTTGTTAGATTTTTGAATAGGAAGCTTTTTAGTTTTGAAAATGGCCTATCATCATCCTCCTTTTTTTATTGCTGCAGCAAAATTTTTTGATGGCTTGGTGAAATTGTATGATGGAACTTCAGCAGAAGCAGGTACAATTGTCCAGCACATAAACGTACAATGTTTTTAATTGGATTTTGTTCATATTCAGGTATATTTTTTGTACAGTAATTGAAGGTATGGGAGAAGAGTGAGTGTAATGCTATTTTTAGTTGTGTGTACGAGAGTGGGGCGGAGTTGTGCCCTTCACACTACTTTCAGTACGTTCCCAGTTCAGATGTGCCTAAAGTTGACCTTTGAGGATGCAGCAATCCAGTTATTTTAATTCAAGCTAGGATGTGATGTGTAGATGTTTGTGATTTGTGAAAATTCTTGCTAGGTGGTGTATTATGAACTGAAACATTTTAATGGACGTACACCATTGCGAGGGAATGTTGCTCGGTTCACTTTTATTTTTGTATTGTTGTGGGTTTTCTGCAACCTAGCAATTATTTGCTTGCAATCACATATATGTCCATGAATATTTTTCAGTTTATAGTTACTCACGTTTTTGACAAACTCTGTTGGTTGTTCCTAGTCTTCTGTACAGAAAGTGTTGTTGTCCACCAGCATAACCTTTGGGTGACCACTGTAAATGGACAACCAAATTTAGGTTTCAAATTTGTGAATAGTTATTATTTCTAACAACTTTTTTTATAAATTCTTGAAACTTTTATATTTAGTTAAGTTTTATAGGGTATGTAAAATCTGTTACTCCAGCCGAATAATCATTTATTTAAAAAATAGTGTGTGTTTTACAGAATGTTCTAACAAACTATTCCACTGAACAGGTGTGCTGGCGGTTTCTACGGCAACCCCCTGCAGCCTGGGTCCACATGCCGTCCATGTGACTGCAACGGTGGCTCCTGTGACAGTATGACTGGCAGGTGCGTCGAGTGTCGTGGAAACACAGAGGGTTGGAACTGTGAACGCTGTCGGGCTGGCTACTATGGGGATCCCTTGCTGGCTGATTGTAAATGTAAGTTTCTTGCTTAGAAAACAAATTCTCTCACCTTTAGTAAAACAACTGTTTTACATTTATATGTTTTACACTTTCCTTTATTTTACGCCTCTTTCTTTGGCCCTATGTAAACCTCGCACATCATAACTTTCGCTCTTTTTACATTTGCTTGCATTTTATACCATTTTTAGCAGGTCCCTCTGAAAATGAATTTCAATGTATCCTTCTTACAGATTAATAATGTGTAGAATGTTGTGCTTAAATTGAAGCAGTACAAAAATGTATACTTAGTAGGCTGTCTTTGGAGTTATGTACAGTACTTTAATATGTGTGTGTGTGTATATATTTTATGACAGTTTTATGGTTGCTTGTATGCATATGAAAAAACCTTCATTTATTCCTTCTTCCATCTCACAGTAAATTCTTAGCATTTTTGTAGTCATTTATTCCTTCTTTCATCTCACAGTGAATTCTTAGCCTTTTTGTAGTTGAACGTTAGCATTTTGGAGTATTTTGTGGGTCTGAGATTTCCATCCTGGAAGGGATATATAAGAAATGGGGAGATGTTGACCAGCATGCCCATCTTTTCCCCGTTAAACAATAGTAGTTGTAACTACATGTAACAACAATATTGGCTAGTAAAAATACATCTATATAGACTGCATATTTCGTACTTACTTTCCTTATGAAATAATAATGCCTGTAAATGAAAGTTGTTAGTACATAGTACCTGAAATAACAGTTAATTGTTTTAATGTGCATATAATTTATAATGATTTCTGGGCAATAGAATATTGGTTAGTTCTTAAATCCCACCTTTTCATATAAAGTTACAGCTGCCCGGACAACTTGAATTCTGTTGTGGGAATTTTCATCACAGTTTTCTGGTTTCAAAGAGAAACGTTTCTTTGGTAACAAAAAATGCATTATTCCTAGTAGTGAGTTTGTGCTGAAACAGCAAATCTTGCAGTTGTATGTATTAGCTCTTTTTGTATTTAAAAAACAGTGGTTTTTCTACTATTCAAATTAATTTTTTTAGATACTAATGCCTCAGTTTTTATCATCAATCCCAAATTTCGATCAGCCTGCTCTTTTGTATATCTTTACACTCGTAGACCATGTATATACATATTAAAATTTTAAAATTTTTCATGATAACTTTATTTTTGTTTTCACTTTACAAGTACCTTTAAAGCATTGATAAGAGAAGTTTATGTCCCAATGCTGGCACACCTGTAAACAGCCCCATAGCTGGAATCACAACAGTGTGACTGACGCGAAATGAAGGGCATGATGCTACACTAAAAATTTTCATAATTGCAAATGCAGTTTTGTCTGTTGCACGACAATTATTTTAAAAAATATTAAATGAAAAAATATGTATGTAGTTCCTTACCACTACTAATGTCTTACATTATTTTATTACTTTTCCATTTGAGAGTAACTGAAGATAGACAAACACATCATGCAGAAAAAAAATAAAGCAAAGTTGGTCAGGTTATTTTTAAGTACATATCGCAGTGGTCTCCAAAAACAGAATACAGAATTTATTGACATATTATATTTTAGCGAGAACTTGATTTCGTACAGTATTTTTAGTTTACTTGGATGGTAACTGAAATTTTTGGAGGTTATTAGTGAAATAATGTCTCATTTTCATGAAATTAGCCATTTCAAATATGAGAAACACAATAGTTAATTTTCAGGCAGGTACTGTTTTGCTGAATGTAATAGATCAAATTACATACCACTATTATCTCAGGTTATTCTAATGGAGAAGTTTGTGTGTTCACAGCTTGTCAATGCAGTAAGGAAGGTTCTTCGTACCCACAAACTTGTGATGCACGCACTGGCCAGTGCAAATGTCTGGAGAAATTTGTTGGCAGGACTTGTGGCCGCTGCACAGTAAGTTATACACACTACGAGAATTGTTTCGAAGTATTTTTATCATCAATAATGATAATGCCATCAGTGGTACATATAATTGTTTTGAATGTAAAACAAAGGAAGAGGCCGCTAGGCTATCAGTATGTACAAAAGACAGAAGCACAAGCACTCACGTTTTAGTACTTGACAGATACACACACAAGCAGCGAAACGTCGCGATACACGCTTCCACGAATATGTGTCGTCCTATTTGTGTGTGTATCTGTCAAGTACAAAAACTATAATTGTTTTTATTTAATTCATAACATAACCTTATATGTGTTATATAATTATTAGGTATTGACTGCTTGCTGATGAGTTACATTATTGTCCTGAGAGACTTATTAGAACCACACTTTACACAGCTGTTCCATTCCACCTTACCATGCCAAAAAATCATACTGTATTTCTTTTCAGCATGCTTTGCTTTACAGAAGTTTTGTTCCAAACAGTTATGTGTGTTGGATCATAAAGGTATCCTCAGAATGTAATAGATTCTTGATAATGTAGCAGTGCTGTATCCTATGTGGCCGTTGCATGGAATAACTTTCCACTGCGATGTAGGAATCATATTTTATAGACTACACCAACTCCGTCCCTTAGCCAAATCCGAACAGGCTGGCTTGCATTCATCGCTGGAATGGGCCTTAGCTCAGACACCCAAGAAAACCACCAATTTGTGGGAGTGCAACACCCACAAAGATAGCTAGCCACTGCAAGCAGGCAGTAAAGGGGCTCTGCCGCCAATTGTTTTATTTGTGTGCCCTCAGAAAAAATTACATTGAGTTGTGACAATGAACTTCACACAGTGTTATGATTTTTTTTTTCTTCAGGCAGTACATGTGTACACAGTCAAATAAAAATATTGAGTATAATCAATGGCGGTAATTCCTATGTTAGGTGTGCAAAGTAGTAAAGGTCGTGTAATTTTATTTCATGGGCTAAAATTCATACAGAAATGCATAATTACTTTACAAGTGTTCTTGTAAGTATTACATAAAATAGTTTTTTTTTTTTTTTTTTTTTTTTTTTGTGGTTCACTGTTGCAATGTTTTACTGGCAGAGCAACTTGCTCAGGCAGCAAATAGTGGAACACTGCAGTTTGGTAAGCAGTGGTAGGCCAAAGGAAGAACTAATGTGCAATGGAAAACATGAAGAAAATGTGTGGAGAAGTTATCTTAATTTGAGAGTCTAGTGGTTGTCTGGATAGGTATTTGATGTGTGCCTTCTGTAAATACAATTCTGTAAGTACATACTTACGCATTTCTGTCTGAATGTTATTGTGATATTACCTTTAAGACCTGTGATCAGTAACATGCAATCTGTTTTGTTTATTACGTAGATATTTTTGTGATCTTTTTTATGCATAGCTTTCATGTCTATGGGAGATGGTTTTTTTTGTTCTGCTGATGGCCATAATGGGCAATATTTAGTCCTTATTGACTTAGTTTTGCTGTCACAGTTGAGATGTTTCCATACTCTAGTAGTAGAACATCTGTGTGGAACTATTTATAAGCTGTTGGCTGGTTTTATGAAGAGGTTTTTTAAACTATGCAAGGCAATAGTTACAAGTTATGAAGAGTAGTTACCACCCAATACTGTTGTTAAATGATGCAGGAGGGCTACGGCAACGTGACCGCAGGGTGCATTCCTTGTTCCTGCGACACTGTTGGCTCCAGCTCTGAGACGTGCGACCCAATAACAGGCCAGTGTCAATGTCTGCCTGGTGTTGGTGGACCACGCTGCAACACATGTCTGGAGAGGCATTTCAGTTTCTCTTCCTCTGGCTGCAGGGGTGAGTAAGGCATGAAACTACATTTTTTAAATATTTTTTCACTATGAATCTTGCTGTGCTTGAAACTGGATGTACCATCCTACATTAATTCAAATTATAGTGGTGCGGAATACATGGCAATACTAAATATTCCACTTGAACTTTCAAGTTTTTGGAAGTCAATAAAGGAAAGCTGAAAAAAGGGTAACATGTGTTCAGAATTGTATAAACATTTTGCCAGAATGAAACATGGAACATAATCTCTTGCACTGGAATGAAACCTACAAAATTTCACCATCAAAGATTGTGCTCCTGATAAATGTCCCTGGTAAAATATTTGCTCCAAAAATGTGCGAAAACTGTTTTGCAAGTATGCTCTTTTTTTTTTTATTCTATCATATTGTTAGCAGTCATGTTATAGACCTATTAGCCCTTAAAGCAGTACGTTACTGTTTTCTCCTCCTACCCATAACCCTCATTCCTCCACCGTACTAAAAGTGCATGTTGCACTGTACTGCACTGGTTCTCTTGGGATTGGGGTGGTGAAAGGTAGACAGATCGCAAGTTGCTTGTGGTCTGGTCTCAGGTCTGGGTCTCGAAGCCTAAGGATGCAGTGGCGGATACAGGAAGGGGGGGCCTAGGTGGCCTGCCCCCCCCCAAACCTATGAGTAAATCTACCAAAGCTAGTAGCTTTAACTTATTAATTAGCTATAAAATCAATTTATTATTGCATTGTAAATGGAAGCCTGGAACAACTTACAACTTAATTAGGCTAATTGCATTGTAAGTTGTTGCAGCTTGTAGCTAATAGCAGCATCCAGCATGGCTGGAGAGGGTGAAATGAGCCATACGGACGATGCAGTAGCAAGTGCTGGCTGGTAGAGCCGGTGCACGGGTGTTTAACGTTTTCATTTGTTTTGTAGTGTTGCGGAAGTAGTCCTCGCACTGCGCTGCAGTAATTTGAAACTATCATTTTATGTGGACGCAAAATATTCCCTTCCGTGGGCATAGAGACGATGGTTCCATTTTCCTTCCAACAGCGGAAAACAAAAGTATCGTCAGCAAAGAAGGAAATTTTCGTGAGCTTTTATGATTCCGGATAGCTGCAGGTGATACTGACCTGGAGAAACAGCTAAAAACGTTTCTGCTAATGCAACATATATCAGTAAATCCACACAAAATGAACTCGTAAACTGTTGTGTTGAAGAGATACAGAAAATAATCTTAGAAAGGGTTCGCCAAGCAAAATGGTTTTCATTAATATTTGATGAAACATCTGATGCATCTCGTAAGGAACAGATGAGCATTTCTGTCAGATATGTGCACGAGAATATTTGTAGGGAAGATTTTTGATATTTTAATGATTGTTACGAATCAATCAGGTCTTAAGACATGGAGAAGAGAAATGTCTATCAGGAAAAGCTCTCGCTCACATTGTAATAGACTTTTGTAGAAAACATTATCTTGACTTGGAGCAGAATTGTGTCGGTGTCAGATCAGGTAATTGTGCAGTTACGGCATCTGAAATGAAAGGTGCTGTTCAAGAGATATGCAAAATTGCATACAATGCAATACATTGCCCTTGTCTGAACCATACCCTAAACAACTCTCTTAAAAAAGCTAACAATGTCATAGCCTTCGTAATTCTGTAGCCAAAATGAAATAAATTATTTCCATCTCCAATTCGTCTGCAAAAGTAACTGCTGATTTTCGTAATTCACTTGGTCGAGCTTTTTCTGGTCTTTGTTTCAGGGGGGCAAGACAAACATGATGGCATAATTCAGTTTTGCACACTGCTGCCTAAAGTGTGTGAAAGTCTAGAAAAAATTACAAAGTGGACCAATAGTCCCGAAACTAGCATGAAGGCACATGAACTTATTTAATGTGTCACTGACAGTGAACTCATAGCAACAACTTTTGCTTTGAATGAGGTTTTAGGCACAACTCTTCCATTAAGTAGACTCCTGCAATCATCTACACTTGATGCTGTATCTGCTATTAATGCACAAAATATGTTCTTTCAGTGTTGCAGAAAATGAGAGAAGATGCAAACTCTAGCTTTAAAAGCACATTTCTCAAAGTGGATGAAATGGCCAAGTTGCTCGATGTAGAAATATCAAGACCACGTATTTCGTGGTGATCCGTGTATAGGGCAAACCCCTCTAGTACCGATCAAGGACCAGAAGCATTTTTCAGGACTGCCATTTACATTCCCCTTCTCGATAATGTGGTTAATGACCCGCGGAATCTTCCTGCAGAAGTCATGGAAAATTTTGACCTTCGATTGTTTACGCCTTCCATCATAATCAAAACCTTAAAAGAGTATACAAATATGTAGAAGGCAAAAAAAAAAACCTTCAAAAGCGAGTAGCAAAGTTGTCGCTAGTATACGAGCATGTTTTAAGTTTGAGTAACTGTGCGATTAGTTTGGAGCCAGAGTACACTATATGGCTGGAAAAGTGGCTGCGAGTAAACACAGAAAAAAGTGACATTCCGATCACCGCCTTGGAAGTGTTGAAAGTTACTGATCAGGACATGTTTCCAGCAATACACATCCTTATAAATATTTTGGTTGTGTTGCCAGTGAGTGTAGCAACAGCAGAGAAGACATTTTCAACTTTGCGTTGCCTAAAACCTTGGCTACGTACACGAACTTCAGAAGAGAGACTTAGCGGGCTTGCACTTCTACATATCCATAGGGATATAAACATTGATGTGGAGAACATTATTGACAGATTTGGAAAGCGTAAAACAAGGAAGCTAGATTTCATTTTGTAAATTGTGTGTTGAATGTTCTTTTCAGTTGTGTGTGTATTAGTTTGTTTTGTATGCACCTGTGAACCAAAGTCACGTTGCAATTCCTTCAGCATATTTTTACTGGACTGGGTCGGTTGTCTCGAAAAGATTAAACAATATTATTGTTTGAAATCTTTTTTTACATTTCTTAAGTGTGATTCTATTTAATTTTAACTGTCAAATTAAAAAGGTAGCTGTTAAAAAAATAGTTTTTATTGATAGTGCATGTTGGATTTGTCTTAGGTTTATTTATAAGCATCAAATAGTTTTTTCTGTCTGTCATTCACGTGTCATGTTCTGTTCTGAATTACAAAGATGTGTGAAAGCAGTTTAAGTCAGCATAATTTTATTGTTATAAATATGTATAACAATTTCTTAAAGCAGTAAATTCAAATGTTTGGTTCGAAAACTCTTTAAAAAGCACCATTTTGCACCTCAAAATCTAAATTTTACCGGGGGAGGACCCGCAGACCCCCCACTTTTGGCTTGGGATATGTGCATTTCAACTTTTGAAGCCATGCTGCCCCTCCCCCCCCAACCCTCCAAATTCGAGAACTGGATCCGCCCTGTAACGATGCATGACATCAACTATGTAATTTTGGTAACTGCAACACATTTTTTTTAAATGCAGTGTTTTGTGTTTTATGTAATTATTTTGCAAGGAATGCTGCTGGCAAGTCCCTCTTCTGACTATTTTGGGATGAATCTTAAAGTAAATAGGGCACAAAAAGGACAAATGTCATGTGGTATAAGTGCATCTTTAATAGCTGTATATTCATAATTACTTTTCTTTACTTTTTTTTCATAATTTCAAGCCCAGAATTTCACACATAAAAGTCATTAGAGAAATCCATACTAACTGCACGAAGAATAAATTTTTTTCTCATGGTTTTGTCTTCTAATTCCAGACAAATACCAATGTGTTTCTTGAGTGGGTGTGTTGTAATATTGCATTTACTGTACATACTTATTTATTTATTTTGACACCATTTGTTTCATCTTTATTTTAAGGGTTGATTTAAAAAGGTAGGTAAATATAAAAGTCAGTTTTGTTTAGTATTAATTCGTCAGGGTTACAGTTTATTTTCTACTGTCAAAACAAGACATTCTATAATGTTTTATAAGGGTTTTTGCAGCATTCCGAATCACAACTGCAGCTATCTCTTTTGAAGAGGGAAATAAGTACAATGTTTGGAAAAGTTCTAGATAAGGGAGAATCATTGTGTTCAAATCCTGTTATGATTGTATCATGGTGCTATGATTCTGTGGGTCTTTAAGGAAAAAAATGAGGAAACTAAAAGATTCGCACATATCATTCATAGGTTCCTTTTAAGCTTAGTTTTTTTTTTTATAAAAACTATTGTGTGTTCTAAATTTTTACCTCTTGTTTAGAAGGTCATTAAAAGTGTCGGGGCAAGATATCTCGTAAGTAATTTTTACTAATTGAAATTGCATGTTGTTTGGCTAACAGGCTTTTTAGAACTTAAGGTTACCATCTTGTATTGTCTTGTATATGAAAATATTTTCAAGGGAGTGTGTTAGGTTTGTGAAAACTTAGTTACATAAATAAATGACCCCTAAGTGAAACAGTAGTTGATTTTTCTTCACCAATTTAATTTTTATTGAATCGTGTCAATATTTGAGCTAGGTAGGAAACTAAATATTTGGAAGTTTACATTGTTCAATGCTAATGACAGGACATGATCCTCTCTCACCCAGTGCTTGGTACTTCTGGAACATAACAACCATATTTCTTCTGTTATGCATCAACATTTAAAATACACATGTATGTTAACTGAAAGTTATTACAGTATGGTTATTTCCTGAAGTTTTACATTATACTGACCTTTTGCTTACAGTAGCATACGAACATAAAATTCTGAAGTTTATTTTACCCTGGAAAAGATAAAGATTATTGCAGGTTAATATTTTTTAGCTGGAAGCTAAATGAGTCCCGTTGAATGTTAGTGCGAAGATGGGCAACATTGCCTTTCTTAACGTACCTTAACAGAGCTTAAAAACACTGTTTTCCAAGTTGGTGCAGCATATGGCCATGGTATAAGCAGTTCACTGTAAAGTGAGTAGCCTTGGGCATTATTTGTTAAGTTATGATTAAATCTGTATACTATGTTCAGTACTTACTTACAGGTGTCTTGAAAGGTGACAGAAAAATACAAGTTTGCTGAAAGGAAAAAAAAAATAGCAATGGTTCCATAATAGCTCATTTTATCTTGAACAGCCTTATGTAAACTGGTGGTATGGTGGAGGGAAACAGGGCAAAGGTTTTGTGTGCAGATACCACCTAATTTAAGCTTTTTTTGTGTGCAGGACATCAGAATATAGGGTCAAAAAAGTGTAGCTATTATTGTTCTTCCTACCTCAGCAAAACACTCTCTCTTCATTGTAGGGTTATCAAATATCAGACAGCAATTTTTTGTGCAAGCTCTCTGTTAATTATAAAAGTGGATGTTTCACGATATACACAGTTACGAACAACATCGCGGCCGTTCACGCAGCACATTCATACCGGAAGAAACAAAAAAGCAACACCATAAGGGATAACCCTAAAAAGACTGTCGATTACACTGCTACCAACTCTAACACTCTCCCTTAATTGACAGGCTTCACACCCAACCCATCCACACAAACACAATGCTTAGCACTAGTCACTCCTTTTGTCAGCACATCTGCAACCATCTTCTCAGTCGGCACATATGAAAGTTTGATCTTCTTACTCTCAACAGCTTCCCTGATGAAGTGATGGCGTACATCTATGTGCTTTGTTCTGTTGTGAAACACTGGATTGCAAGCCAGCTTCTGAGCTCCCTGGTTGTCGCAGAACAGTTCGACGCACACTGAATTCCCTAGTAGTTCATTGAGAAGTCCTTTGATGTAAATGGCCTCCTTAGCAGCTTCTGCCAGGGCCATATACTCTGCCTCCGTACTTGACAAAGCCACAGTACGCTGTTTCTTCGACTCCC
>PNEQ01058572.1:0-23169 GCA_003012365.1 Medauroidea extradentata | reverse complement strand
GTCCCAGACCGTCACCATATACTCTAAGATGGACCTCACCATTGTTTTGCATCCATTTTCTTTCACTTTCTTGTCTGTGCCCCTTAACACCCTTCCCAGCAGGCCTAGCACTCTTCTACCTTTACATGTAACACACTTCACTTGCTCACCCCATCTTAAGTCGTTCTGAAGAATAACTCCTAAATCTATTCGCCTCTCCAATCTCCGTCCACCCCATCTATATGTCTCTCTGACTACCTCACCTTTCTGTGTGTCCTAAAATAATACAGATTAATAGAACTTAATCAAGGTTATATTTGACTAGAACAAAGTATTCATTATCTTGTTACACAAGCAAAGATGTATATATCTCCATAGAGATATAATTAAGTATACACACTTGATATTTTATTACTTCAGTCAACCTTCCCTAAATAATATAGTCTTTCAAGTATTGTGGACGCCGGTGTTCAAGATCACTTCTTTTTATTGTTTCGCAATTCTTTGAATGTAACTTAATGAACTGCAACCAAACAACAAGAGGGTCAAGTTTAGGTGAGTGTCCAGACCTGTTCTTCTACGACCGTGGCCATGAGCACAAATTGCGACAGTAGCACCTTGCACCCGTTATAGTACTAAAACAAGATGGCTGCTGTACGGTAAAGATAAAACATTAAAGACGGAAAGCTCGAATTTACCCAAGTTCAGAAGAAGGAAGGTCATCCCAAAATCTAAAATCCCTGTCATTGGATAGTTGCGCATGACATAGTTTGGCAACCCGAACACAATGGCATTTCGAATTACAAGTGTTTTAAAATACTACATTTCATAAAATTTTTAACTGTGTTAGTCATTCTAACGATATATTTACATACAGTTAGTGGTGAAGTATGCATTTTAATTTTGTTTATTTGCATCTTATTACACTATACATGTGCACAATACATAATTGTAGTGGACACATCGGTTTCTTAGTCATTACTAATAATTTATACATACAAATACTTACACCTATTTATACGACTATTATAAGGATATATGCACTACTGTGATAAACATATAAACACATGTATTAACATACACTTCTTTACCTGCTATTTGCATATTTGCTGTAGCAATACAATATCATTTATGTAATTTTTGACCCCAAGATTGTATAGTAATTGTTTTCAAGTGATATATAGTGTTCATCACAACTCTCTATATAGGACTATACATACATTGATGTGTGCCTAACCGACCATGCATGCATCGCGACTGATCATCAACAAACAACTGTGACCGATCTGTAATATTCACCCAATGCCCCGCAGCATCTCGGAACGCATCCTGCATGCGCCCAATACTGAAAGGACAAATTGAGCAGCCAAGTTCATGTGGCCACGTGCTCAGCAACTCAATACAAAATAAAGTGTCACGAATTCAAATGAACCAACCAAGTAACATCACGGCAACACACCCTAACACCAGCTAAGCAAGGGACATTGGTCGTTCCAACAAGCATTGCACCGTCGTTAATCACGATGTGCGCAAATGCCGAAGCGAGTGTTGCCTGGAGCAGACAGTGCGGGAATCGCTAGGTCAAAGTGGTAGTAGTGAGGCATCCGCTGTATTTTTACGGAATTATTAAACACTCACAACAATAGTAAATAATTTTGATGCAAATGGCTTCGAATTTGCTCAACGATGCTGGACTGCTGGAAGCAGCCCAGACAGACAACCTGACAAACACAAAGACAGCACATCATGCACACAACCTTTTATATTTAAAATGAGATTAGTAATTAATGTATTATATCAAAGTGCTCTATGTGTGCTCTTATAATAGGCAGTGCCAACTCGGACTTAGACAGCTTGACGTGACCCACCTAGCGCCGGGTTCTAAACCACCTGTTGCCTCCTCTATGATGTCACCACAGACACCAAAGTATCTTCCCAATTGTTTGTAGGGGCCATCGATTAAGGAGTGAACGAAACAATAATAAGGAAGTAACATTTTAATTAGGGGCAATTTTAATACCTACGGTCATTGGTAGTTTCACGATCCCTTTCTTAACAAGGGAGTAATTAGCCCCAAACCAAGCCAAGTAGTCGCATGTTTTTACAACTGCTGAGCATGCGAGTGACCTCAAAGTTCATGCAATAATTTACTCAACTCAGTAAAAATTGTTGTGTATGCAAATCTATCATCTAAAAATATTAATGAATGTTATATAGCCACGCGTGTGTTGACCTAGGTCAACCTGTGGCCAGTGCCAATATGACAGAACCACGCGGCCATCACAGCACATAATAACATGGCATACTATTTTTTAGATGGGTATATGTCCATGATATCGGTTCTACATGTTAATTCTAGCATTTATTAGTATTGTTGCAGTGTGTATGTATATTCACCAACATTAATCTAAGGGCTGGTCTTACCATTCTCTGAGTTAACCTGTTGGTAACTACTCTGAAGTTAAACTTACCTGGCACTTTATCTAAAGTCGCGTCTTACCACTTGGTTTATACCTCTGTGTAACTACCCAAAGGTTAGCTAGAAATGTAGTTAGGTTGCACAGACTGCGTGGTTGGACCATGGCTGCTGATTGGTCTGTTGGATCTGTGAATATTTATTTTCTTGATATTACATGTACGACCGATGGCCACATAGATATAATAAATAAAAACACCCTGATTTGAGGTTGAGCTTAAAAGTATTTACTTTCGCATATTACGAGTGTTTTGTGTTTAGTGTTAAAACTTAAATGTCATTTCGAAATAATAGCTAAATAACTTAAATGTTATCGTATTAAATAGCGAAACTGTTTCGCTAGTACTTGTTTCAGTAACTGTCGAGAATATTGCAAAATAATCATTCTATAAGTTTCCTTGTTTGTAATAATAATAATAATAATACAATAAACGACGACACCAACAACGTGAAATTGATTAGGTGTCAAGCTGTAATATTCTCCTCATAATCACCTACCAGTCCCCTCTTAACTTTCCAACTCCTTTCACCGACTGCCTACCCTGCTGTTTTCTTCTCATCACTGGATCTAATAGTTGTTATTCCGTCATCCTCTACACACTTTACAGGTAGCCTAACTTACCCTAGTCTGCTTCTCCATTCACCCCTCTATATGTCTTGAAATTGTTTCCACCATTCTGCTTTCCTTCAACAAGTTACATCCCAAATTTTCAGTATCACAGGAAAGTAGATGAGTTGATAGAGGGTAGGGTTCAGAGAATGAAAGTAGAAAATACTGTATTGGAAGAGGGCATAGATTCCTTTGGGGTGCCACAGGGAAGCATTTTAGGTGCTATAATTTCGCCATAGGGGTTATTGATATATGATAGAAATTATCAGCAGAATAAGATTGTGTGCTCTATTGAGTAAAGGAAAATGAGAATAAGTTGCAAGAAGATGTTGTGTGGCTAAGTTTACGGACGGTTAAGAACAAAGAGAAGAAAAACGTGAGGAAAACTTAACTTGTATGGTTTACGAGGAACATATTAGTCCATAGACAGGTAAGGTAGGAAATAGGTTTAGCATCAGAGTATAAGTACCTTGGAGTAATGTTACATTAAGACCATGAATAATGAAGTGAAGTTCAGAAAGTGGCCTCGAGGGGTAGGAATGTGGTGGGAATGTTGAGCAGGATATTGAGGGGAACCATGAGCACTATGAGAGGTGAAGAAGAAGGCCTACAACACCATGGTCTGGCCTGCTCTTCAGTATACTGCAGCAGAGTGGAACTGCATATTGAAGTGGAGGTAATGAACTAGAGAAGTTACAAAAATAGCCTGTCAAATGGGTTAATGATTAAGTGAAAAATTCAGGGGCATGTTGGACACGATGAAGGTTTATTTTAGGCCATCAGTTACGTTGGTCATGGGTTGCAAAATACTGAAGGATAGGAGAAGGGTGGAGGAACTTGTGACTGTAGTAATGGGTGAAGAAGGGTGGACTGCACTGGGTGACATCAGGATAAGGGTATACATAGAGGCAGAGGAATCTATAGTAGGGAGATACAGTGAGTCTAATGGAGGACGGATAGGGGGTTAGAGTTGATATTGGTTAGGACAGTTAAGGAGGGGAACTTGTTGCAGGAGATGGCAGTGTCATTGAAGGGGGCAGAACAGTTAAGAAGGGCAGTGTAAAGGATGGTTTAAGAAGGTTGGTATGCTTGTCCCCAGGTGGTAACTCATTTTCAAGTATATAATAGGTATTATTATATTTAACTCACCAGCCTGCCCATACCTTCTCCATTTATCCTTTAAACACCTTGATTGATTATTTTAAGAACATAAAAGAAGGGACAGAGGAATGTAAGTGTTTAAAGGTGCAGACTGGCAAGCTACAACAACTGATAAGGGTAAGGCTGCAGGCCCAGTACTTGTCAGTTTTTGAGGAGTAGGATGATTGTAGTTGGTACAATATAACACAGTCATTGTTTACTGTAATTTAAAATAATAATAATTTTTTGCCTCCTTAGTGTTAATAGTTTGACACAACATGCTAGATTTTAGATGTTTACATATGTACTTTAAAATTGTACATTATTTTGAGCTGCTTTTCTCCTATTATAATAATGTACAATACTTTTAACATCTATTAATGCTTTAACGTGTAAGACGGGATGTAAACCTGTTACGTCTCAATAAACTATTATTATTATTATGAATGTTGGGAGAAGCTTACACAGCCACCGGCAAACAATCTGATATTGCTACTTACACATACACCCACGTAATTTGTCATTATAAACAACCAGGAGCCCAGTACACTTCTCTGTAGCATACTGGGCGTAACCTCTCCCTCTTGTGATAAGTAGTCTCCCACTTTTACCCTCTGGCTCCGCCCCTGAGGAAGTTTCCAATCCATCTCACTATGAGTTGGTCTACCAGCAACTTTCAGTATTAACACCCCATGTGGTACCTTATCGAATGCTATGTAGAAGTCAGAGAAGTAGACGTCCACCTGCTTCCCCTCAGCAACTGCTTGCATCAAGTCCTTTATAAGCCCAGCTACTTGTGTCTCTCAAGAATGTCCTTCCTTAAATCCACGTTGATAATCCCGCAACAGTTCTCTGTCATAACCTGCTCTACATACTGGACCACCAGTCTCTCCAATACATTCCCAGTATTTGATGTAAGTTTCACTGATCTGTGGGTGCCGGGCCTCCCCCCATCCTCCCAATGACTGGGACTACCACTGCTTCATTCCTATCCAGTGGTAACCTCCCTCCTCCAGAGATCTGTGAAATATTACTTCTATGTATCTGAGCAACTAACAACTACCAAACTTAAAGAGCGCTATTTCATATACCATCTTGACCGGTCGCCTTAGTACACTTTAACCATTTTATTACCTTTCCTACATTCCTCTTTCTAATTGTTAGCTTCCTAAGAAGCTTCTCCCAACATTCATAATAATAGTTTATTGAGACATAACAGGTTTACATCCCGTCTTACACGTTAAGTATTGTAAATTATTATAATAGGAGAAAAGCAGCTCAAAATGATATACAATTTTAAAGTATGTATGTAAACATCTAGCATGTTGTGTCAAACTATTAACACACAATAGGCAAAAATTATTATAATTTTAAATTACAGAAAACAATGACTATATTATACTGTACCAACTACAATCATCCTGCTCCTCAAAAACTGACAAGTACTGGGCCTGCAGCCATTTCCTTATCAGTTGTTGTAGTTTGCCCGTCTGCACCTTTCAACACTTGCATTCCTCTGTCCCTTCTTTTATGTTCTTAAAATAATCAATTTCCTCCCTCTACCCTCCTCATAAATATTTCCTAGGTAATCATTTCTTCCCTGACTAACATTTCTTTCTAGCTTTCTACACACCTGCCTCATCCCGTCCGTAGCTATTTCCGTCCCATCGTTCCTCTATTTCACATGCAACTGCCTGCACATGCTTTTTCATCCCTTTGTCTACCCATCCATAATGCATTGTTTCCCACTCAGCAACAATCCTCTTCCATGGTATAAATGTTACCATATTTCATATATTATTTTCTTAAACTCACTTTACAAGACCCCTTTAGACCATTTCTCAAACCTATCCTTTAGAACATTTCTGTCCCAGCTTATTGCATTGCCTATACAGTCACACCACCACCACAACCTTCTCAGCCTTTTTTTACACCAATCTTTTACTCCACTACTGGAACGTTATGGTCATTGATCCCTTCGAGTACTACCACACCAACAATAGCATTCTCCAGCCTAACACCACGTCTAGTACGGACCCCTATCCCTTTTGTTTTGTCTAATAGGTTCCTCTACTGAATGCACCAAGCCTCTGTTCATTGACTGCGCTGTCATTCTCTGCATCATGTTACCCATCCCTTCTACTGACTCAATCCACTGTACACCTGGCATATTCAGGTACCCTGCCACACCCCACTGCCTATGCCCAAGTCTAATGATTCTGTCCTTCCTCAATTGTATCCCACCCTTGTCTAGGAGGCATGTACGCTCCATTACTGTGATATTCCTACCTATCCTTTTTACTTCTGCACTCCCTCTTCTTAGTATTCCATTCCACCAACCCTTCTAACCCATCCCTTACATACACCATTATTCCCCCTCCCCATTCTTCCCTGTCACTTCTAAATATTATAAATATATCCTGCTTACATTCCCTGTCCAGCACCTCCCAGTATAACCACAGCTCCACTGCTACATCTGTTTTGTATCTTTCAAACTTACCCAGAAAATTTGGTTTTAGGTTTAGGGTAATTTTAATAAATCTAGTTTTACGGACTTGTTTCATTTCCACATGCCAAATTACATGCGCCTTATTTAAGAGTGATTTTGTTGGGATTCTCTTTATTTCATAATATGGGAGGACTACACACTTAGTTTAAAGTCTTTCATGAGACTAATAATTCAGTGTCAGTAACTGTTATATATTTGCTGTCTACATAAATCACACCTACCTTGGTTAACATTGAAATTGCAATTTATGTAGGCACAGCCTAGTCAAATTTATTGTAAAGTCATTGTACGACTGTCATATGTATGTGCAACACATAAGTAAGCCTACTGAATTATTTATAAATTATGTTTGACGATTTTACTATGAATCGCTAAACGAAAGCCATTACTCATATATAGGTCTACCTTATTACACGAATTACAAAACTTATGTGGAATCGGGAATCAATTACATAAATTACACCAAGTACGGCCGTAGTTGCGACAAATTGTGTAGGCCAACATACAATTGGCAAACACCACATTGACGTATCTCACTTGCATTATATAAATGCCGATTTTCATAAATAAAGCACTGAATTATGTCATTCTACCATACTGTCGCTTAAAAACCTACAATAACGAACATTTTTTATTTTCAGCACACTACAAAACACAACTTCGGCATATGCTTGTAAAACTTCGTGGCAATTTTCTTCTCACAAATATGATCCATCACTTCTTACATCATATGGCATGTACGAGAATTCTACACAATTTGAAATTACGAGAAACATAACCGAAACATTATTTTGACGCAAGAAACTAATTTCAAACCAGCACAAACAAGGTTAAAAAGTTAACATGTGATATTTTCGTCGCCATACTTAACTGCAGTGTACGCCGTAACCAGAGCTTCAAATTCCCGATAAAATAGCCAGAAATTTATCCCTTAGTTAGGCCTACCTAGAGTTCGTAAGACGCAGTTTGTCATCTACCTAAGAGATAAAATTTAACCAGATGTTACCAAGAGGTGGTAAGACCGGCCCTAAGTCAAACACAAAGTGCATCAAAAACACTCGCAACCCCAAAACACGACTAAACCAAACAAAAGACTCAAAACATTACAGAACCATAACCCAACATTACACAGTATGAGGTAAGACAATTTTGATTACAAGTCTCAGTGGACTGTGTTTTCAGTAATAAAAAAAATTTATCTCACAAGACTTGGCGCGAACGAGAGGTTTCGACCTCTCGCCTGCCGCCATGTTCGGCAGTTTAAGCTCAGCTGGCATAGTGTGTGCACGCATGTCGCATAATGGGAAAGCTTCAACACTTGTATCAATGACAGTCACTGCAATAATTAAATATTCTTGGGACCTTTTTCGCACCATTACTCTCCCTTGATCGCCACCCATTCTGGTCGACTCACGGCCCCAGAGACTTAATTCACCAAGTAAGTTATTCGTGGCTCCGGCCTGATTTACAGATAGCACCAGCCACTAACGGGCTGTTGGATCAGGCCCGCTTCAGCACCATACAAGCCTTGATGTATAGTGCTCATTTACACACGGCTCCTCGCTCCTGGACCAGCATTATACTTTATCGTATCATGTAGCTGCAATAGTGTTTTCATCTCGTTTTTTGGAACATCTTAACATAATTTCAACTTAAATCGCCCAGGAGTAGAGTCGCCCCCATCCCTGCAAGCTCTTGCACCCAGGGGTTTATTTTGAAACTAATTCTACCACCATGTAACTCAGAGTTCGGGGTTACAGTGATAGCCACACACTGGCTATAGATATGGGGACAGCTTAAGGCACAGTGTGCCAGTAACGACTCAATAAATACAGTGAACTATTCACACGAGTGATTTATTTGGCTACGGCCACTACATGGCCCTTTGGGATCTAGTCCAACCAACTTGCCAACTTACAGCTCTGCTGCAACACATCTCGACGTAGAGGAGACAGAGAGGACTCGCCACACAGGCGGTAGACCTATGGACATCACCAGCAGCAGCCAGCACTCTACAGGGCCTTGCATAAAGTTACTCTCCCCCCCCCCCTTTTGCACCACAACAAACACATCAAATGGAGCCCTGCAATGTGTAGCAACACTAACGTGAGATCAAAACATCGCCAACAACATCAGGTATGTGAAGAAGGTATTTAGATTGCCAAGTGAAATTCTAAGCAAACATTTCACAGTGTACAAAACAGTGATGGGACAGCGTAAAAACTCTCTGGACAAAGAACAGTGTATGTACAGTAAAGAAAGGGACAGTGTGTATTGCAAACACGTGCGAAAAGTGAGACAGCATGACGAGACAGGTGAGTCATGTGCATACAACAGGCTTGATGTCAGAGGGAGGCAGTGTGTGCAACATCCTCCCTCTGCCACCCGTTCTCGGACTGGTAAACAGCACCTCCCCCCGGCTGGGCGAACAGGGGGCCTGCCGCGAGCGCGAAAAATCAGTCACCTTGCCACGAGGCTAGCACAGCTCAAAAATGCAAACTTCAGATGGACTACCAGCTACACTGGGCCATGTCTGCATCAGGCTGGTCAGCAATACAAACATTGGTGAATTCGGATGCGTTGGGTCAATTTTTCAATGCGACAGCACAGATGAGAAATTATGCCTCCATGAGGCAACTTAATATGCAAACCGCACACACTTGATATCAAACTCACTCGCACAGATATACAGCTGATCATCCGCACCATGCGCATGGCTGTGCTTCTGCTCCCTACTGCGCTCCCGTGCCATGGCATACTATGGCAGATACGACAATTGCCTATGTGTGCAAAGACAGTCTCAAACTAATACTCGAAAATCCTGTAGAGCACAAATGCCACGTGAAGAAAGTTATCCCGAGCTGGCACCCACAGAACCCCTTCCACGACTTCCGCGAGGAACTCCTGCAGACAGCGCCCAAAAACACGTCCATGGAGATGTGTATGAACTGTAGGAAATTATGGCCAGACACGAACAAGTGGACGCACGTTGCACCCACTGCTGTGTAATCGTGCGCAGCACAACAGGACTCCTGGAAGACAGTAGCAAAGCATGATGAAGGATAATAAGTGAGCGTGTGTAACAGCATGGTGTGCATGCTTCACGGACAGTGTACCGGGGAGTGCGGGAGTTGTGTCCGTGAGTACCAAGAGGGCTGTGTTTCTGCCATGCAGGCCATGCACATGCTCACAGGACAATTCCGGTGCGATCAATGCGAAACTGCCAATACCATTAAGACCAGTACACACCCTGACCAGAACGTCAACCATGGGAACTTTGCCACGACCATGACCGTATCAACAGGGAACTGCAGACGTCCGCATTGCCAAAATAAGGGACACGCATCCCTCTCCTATTAATTCTGGGGAACCATCACATTTGTGGAGTGCCTAGTCACTGAGGAACCTGATACAATAGCAGAAACGGGCTTCCTGTGCTTTGTATGCCTAGCTGTCATTGGCTGCAAATCTTCCCGGCCACAGAGCAGACCTACCACAGCCACCGGGACACCAACACTATTAACGCCGGTGCAAGTGATGCCGACCACCATCGCTGTGATACAAAACGTAACGCTACCACCAACGTTCATGTGTCTGACTAGCTTTACAGGCATGCCTCGGGAACTGAACAGAGGACCAATTACACAGACCATCAAGAGTACTCCCCAACACTTCCAGTAGCTAAGCACGTTCGCTGGACTGCCGAGCGAGGACCCCGCTGACTTTGTGGAAGACTGCACCTGTCGTCTCCAGAAATATGAAAATGGACAGGACGAGTGCACTCAGTGTGTAGATCGACAGCTGGTAGGCCAGGCAGGGAAATGGTGGTGTAACATGACGAAATACGGGATGCCATGGCACGAGTTCTGTAGTCTATTCCTAGCTCAATATAAGGAAACATTCGGATCACTTCAAGCTCAGAGCCACCTAGTGCTAGAATCGCAGGGGAACGAGCCTCTGTCCACGTTTGTATCTCGGAAGTATCATGTGCTACGCAAGTACCAGGTACACCTGACAGGCGGGTAGATCGGCATGGCAATTATCGAGATGACAAGGCCCGAGTTCCATACTTCGTAAGTGCCATTGCTGCACTACAGTTCGAGTGAGTTCATCCGACTGGCAACACTGTTCGAGCGGAAGACGCTTCAGCCAGCAATGATGCAACCACAGCAGCCTGCAGATTCCAGTCATGTGGACATGACGACTCTGCCACCCAGCATGATGGACATCACAGCAACAACAACAGGTGATGCATCACAGCAATGCCGATGTAGTACCAGGTATGAGAGTGGTAGTTTTTCTCCCAGAGGTAATGTCAGTCATGTACAACAACGTCCGTTCCTGCCAGAATATAGCCAACTGTCACGGTTCCCATGCCGGTACTGTGCGGGCCGCCAAATGCACTGGCACAAAGATTGCCCTAACATCCCTTCTCGGGACAAGCGAAATGGCATCACTGGCAATAATTCGCCAGGAAACTGACAGTTAGGGAACCTGACGCTTCCGACGAGCACATTCAGATGTAATCAAACCTGAACCTACACCTCAGTCGGCGCTATTCAACCAAATCTACAACAAACACCACCCATCATTGAAAATAATTGTTAGCATGAATACCTCTGCTGCTACGCCCATGTGGATATGGCAGCCTCAAACATTTCAGTCCAGCCAGAACTTGTCGCCAACCAGATTGTCGAACCAGTAAACCAGGCTGTACAACTGGCCACCAGGAATGGTAAATGCATAGCGATCCACCAAGCCACAATCACGGTGCAAATACGTGACCTTGTAACAACACCAACTACACTAGTCACACCGGGGCTGAGGGAGGATGTCATATTGGGCCAACCTTGGCTCACAGAGCAAAACACCGTGGTAGAGCCTGCTGCACGGGGATTTTACTTTGGCACAACCGAGCACCGTTCGGCCTACGGTACTAGGCACCGAACTGGGGACCTCCTACAAGCAGAACAGCTGAGTGACATTTCGAATGACATACCATTGGCACACCGGGCCGCTTCCAGCGCCTGCTAGACGAGAGGTGCAACATATTCGCCAACAATCACAAACTGAGGTGCACAGCAATGGCAGAACACCAGATTGTACTCATTACAGACCATATGATATACGCTCCACCTAGGGACTACCTACCCCATTAGGCAAAGCTCCTCATGAAGTAGGTACAGGAGATGTTTGCAGATCTGTGTCATAGAACCGGCGAATAGTCGGTACAATTATGACATCACACTAGCACCTTAAAAGAATGGCACACTGCGCTTTTTTGTTGACACGCATCGCATGAATGAGGTCACCCGAAGCCAGCCCCCACGTATATTAGCGTGGAAAGTGCTGTCAACACCAAACGGCCATACCTCCGTATTCACCTCACTGGTCTTACGTAGCGCCGGTGCACCAGAGCGATAGAGAAAATACAGTGTTCACTGCTCCCGATGGCAGTCTGTATCAAATCTGCACCATGCCGTTCGGGTTAGAAGGTGGCCCTCTCAACATTCCAAACCACGATTGTCAAGGCAGAGTCGTCATGTCCATGTGACTGGAATCTGCAGGCTACTGTAGTTGCAGCATTGCTGGCTGAAGCGTCTTCCGCTCGAACAGTGTTGCCAGTCGGATGAACTCACTCGAACTGTAGTGCAGCAATGGCACTTACGAAGTATGGAACTCGGGCCTTGTCATCTCGATAATTGCCATGCCGATCTACCCGTCTGTCAGGTGTACCTGGTACTTGCGTAGCACATGATACTTCCGAGATACAAACGTGGACAGAGGCTCGTTCCCCTGCGATTCTAGCACTAGGTGGCTCTGAGCTTGAAGTGATCCGAATGTTTCCTTATATTGAGCTAGGAATAGACTACAGAACTCGTGCCATGGCATCCCGTATTTCGTCATGTTACACCACCATTTCCCTGCCTGGCCTACCAGCTGTCGATCTACACACTGAGTGCACTCGTCCTGTCCATTTTCATATTTCTGGAGACGACAGGTGCAGTCTTCCACAAAGTCAGCGGGGTCCTCGCTCGGCAGTCCAGCGAACGTGCTTAGCTACTGGAAGTGTTGGGGAGTACTCTTGATGGTCTGTGTAATTGGTCCTCTGTTCAGTTCCCGAGGCATGCCTGTAAAGCTAGTCAGACACATGAACGTTGGTGGTAGCGTTACGTTTTGTATCACAGCGATGGTGGTCGGCATCACTTGCACCGGCGTTAATAGTGTTGGTGTCCCGGTGGCTGTGGTAGGTCTGCTCTGTGGCCGGGAAGATTTGCAGCCAATGACAGCTAGGCATACAAAGCACAGGAAGCCCGTTTCTGCTATTGTATCAGGTTCCTCAGTGACTAGGCACTCCACAAATGTGATGGTTCCCCAGAATTAATAGGAGAGGGATGCGTGTCCCTTATTTTGGCAATGCGGACGTCTGCAGTTCCCTGTTGATACGGTCATGGTCGTGGCAAAGTTCCCATGGTTGACGTTCTGGTCAGGGTGTGTACTGGTCTTAATGGTATTGGCAGTTTCGCATTGATCGCACCGGAATTGTCCTGTGAGCATGTGCATGGCCTGCATGGCAGAAACACAGCCCTCTTGGTACTCACGGACACAACTCCCGCACTCCCCGGTACACTGTCCGTGAAGCATGCACACCATGCTGTTACACACGCTCACTTATTATCCTTCATCATGCTTTGCTACTGTCTTCCAGGAGTCCTGTTGTGCTGCGCACGATTACACAGCAGTGGGTGCAACGTGCGTCCACTTGTTCGTGTCTGGCCATAATTTCCTACAGTTCATACACATCTCCATGGACGTGTTTTTGGGCGCTGTCTGCAGGAGTTCCTCGCGGAAGTCGTGGAAGGGGTTCTGTGGGTGCCAGCTCGGGATAACTTTCTTCACGTGGCATTTGTGCTCTACAGGATTTTCGAGTATTAGTTTGAGACTGTCTTTGCACACATAGGCAATTGTCGTATCTGCCATAGTATGCCATGGCACGGGAGCGCAGTAGGGAGCAGAAGCACAGCCATGCGCATGGTGCGGATGATCAGCTGTATATCTGTGCGAGTGAGTTTGATATCAAGTGTGTGCGGTTTGCATATTAAGTTGCCTCATGGAGGCATAATTTCTCATCTGTGCTGTCGCATTGAAAAATTGACCCAACGCATCCGAATTCACCAATGTTTGTATTGCTGACCAGCCTGATGCAGACATGGCCCAGTGTAGCTGGTAGTCCATCTGAAGTTTGCATTTTTGAGCTGTGCTAGCCTCGTGGCAAGGTGACTGATTTTTCGCGCTCGCGGCAGGCCCCCTGTTCGCCCAGCCGGGGGGAGGTGCTGTTTACCAGTCCGAGAACGGGTGGCAGAGGGAGGATGTTGCACACACTGCCTCCCTCTGACATCAAGCCTGTTGTATGCACATGACTCACCTGTCTCGTCATGCTGTCTCACTTTTCGCACGTGTTTGCAATACACACTGTCCCTTTCTTTACTGTACATACACTGTTCTTTGTCCAGAGAGTTTTTACGCTGTCCCATCACTGTTTTGTACACTGTGAAATGTTTGCTTAGAATTTCACTTGGCAATCTAAATACCTTCTTCACATACCTGATGTTGTTGGCGATGTTTTGATCTCACGTTAGTGTTGCTACACATTGCAGGGCTCCATTTGATGTGTTTGTTGTGGTGCAAAAGGGGGGGGGGGAGAGTAACTTTATGCAAGGCCCTGTAGAGTGCTGGCTGCTGCTGGTGATGTCCATAGGTCTACCGCCTGTGTGGCGAGTCCTCTCTGTCTCCTCTACGTCGAGATGTGTTGCAGCAGAGCTGTAAGTTGGCAAGTTGGTTGGACTAGATCCCAAAGGGCCATGTAGTGGCCGTAGCCAAATAAATCACTCGTGTGAATAGTTCACTGTATTTATTGAGTCGTTACTGGCACACTGTGCCTTAAGCTGTCCCCATATCTATAGCCAGTGTGTGGCTATCACTGTAACCCCGAACTCTGAGTTACATGGTGGTAGAATTAGTTTCAAAATAAACCCCTGGGTGCAAGAGCTTGCAGGGATGGGGGCGACTCTACTCCTGGGCGATTTAAGTTGAAATTATGTTAAGATGTTCCAAAAAACGAGATGAAAACACTATTGCAGCTACATGATACGATAAAGTATAATGCTGGTCCAGGAGCGAGGAGCCGTGTGTAAATGAGCACTATACATCAAGGCTTGTATGGTGCTGAAGCGGGCCTGATCCAACAGCCCGTTAGTGGCTGGTGCTATCTGTAAATCAGGCCGGAGCCACGAATAACTTACTTGGTGAATTAAGTCTCTGGGGCCGTGAGTCGACCAGAATGGGTGGCGATCAAGGGAGAGTAATGGTGCGAAAAAGGTCCCAAGAATATTTAATTATTGCAGTGACTGTCATTGATACAAGTGTTGAAGCTTTCCCATTATGCGACATGCGTGCACACACTATGCCAGCTGAGCTTAAACTGCCGAACATGGCGGCAGGCGAGAGGTCGAAACCTCTCGTTCGCGCCAAGTCTTGTGAGATAAATTTTTTTTATTACTGAAAACACAGTCCACTGAGACTTGTAATCAAAATTGTCTTACCTCATACTGTGTAATGTTGGGTTATGGTTCTGTAATGTTTTGAGTCTTTTGTTTGGTTTAGTCGTGTTTTGGGGTTGCGAGTGTTTTTGATGCACTTTGTGTTTGACTTAGGGCCGGTCTTACCACCTCTTGGTAACATCTGGTTAAATTTTATCTCTTAGGTAGATGACAAACTGCGTCTTACGAACTCTAGGTAGGCCTAACTAAGGGATAAATTTCTGGCTATTTTATCGGGAATTTGAAGCTCTGGTTACGGCGTACACTGCAGTTAAGTATGGCGACGAAAATATCACATGTTAACTTTTTAACCTTGTTTGTGCTGGTTTGAAATTAGTTTCTTGCGTCAAAATAATGTTTCGGTTATGTTTCTCGTAATTTCAAATTGTGTAGAATTCTCGTACATGCCATATGATGTAAGAAGTGATGGATCATATTTGTGAGAAGAAAATTGCCACGAAGTTTTACAAGCATATGCCGAAGTTGTGTTTTGTAGTGTGCTGAAAATAAAAAATGTTCGTTATTGTAGGTTTTTAAGCGACAGTATGGTAGAATGACATAATTCAGTGCTTTATTTATGAAAATCGGCATTTATATAATGCAAGTGAGATACGTCAATGTGGTGTTTGCCAATTGTATGTTGGCCTACACAATTTGTCGCAACTACGGCCGTACTTGGTGTAATTTATGTAATTGATTCCCGATTCCACATAAGTTTTGTAATTCGTGTAATAAGGTAGACCTATATATGAGTAATGGCTTTCGTTTAGCGATTCATAGTAAAATCGTCAAACATAATTTATAAATAATTCAGTAGGCTTACTTATGTGTTGCACATACATATGACAGTCGTACAATGACTTTACAATAAATTTGACTAGGCTGTGCCTACATAAATTGCAATTTCAATGTTAACCAAGGTAGGTGTGATTTATGTAGACAGCAAATATATAACAGTTACTGACACTGAATTATTAGTCTCATGAAAGACTTTAAACTAAGTGTGTAGTCCTCCCATATTATGAAATAAAGAGAATCCCAACAAAATCACTCTTAAATAAGGCGCATGTAATTTGGCATGTGGAAATGAAACAAGTCCGTAAAACTAGATTTATTAAAATTACCCTAAACCTAAAACCAAATTTTCTGGGTAAGTTTGAAAGATACAAAACAGATGTAGCAGTGGAGCTGTGGTTATACTGGGAGGTGCTGGACAGGGAATGTAAGCAGGATATATTTATAATATTTAGAAGTGACAGGGAAGAATGGGGAGGGGGAATAATGGTGTATGTAAGGGATGGGTTAGAAGGGTTGGTGGAATGGAATACTAAGAAGAGGGAGTGCAGAAGTAAAAAGGATAGGTAGGAATATCACAGTAATGGAGCGTACATGCCTCCTAGACAAGGGTGGGATACAATTGAGGAAGGACAGAATCATTAGACTTGGGCATAGGCAGTGGGGTGTGGCAGGGTACCTGAATATGCCAGGTGTACAGTGGATTGAGTCAGTAGAAGGGATGGGTAACATGATGCAGAGAATGACAGCGCAGTCAATGAACAGAGGCTTGGTGCATTCAGTAGAGGAACCTATTAGACAAAACAAAAGGGATAGGGGTCCGTACTAGACGTGGTGTTAGGCTGGAGAATGCTATTGTTGGTGTGGTAGTACTCGAAGGGATCAATGACCATAACGTTCCAGTAGTGGAGTAAAAGATTGGTGTAAAAAAAGGCTGAGAAGGTTGTGGTGGTGGTGTGACTGTATAGGCAATGCAATAAGCTGGGACAGAAATGTTCTAAAGGATAGGTTTGAGAAATGGTCTAAAGGGGTCTTGTAAAGTGAGTTTAAGAAAATAATATATGAAATATGGTAACATTTATACCATGGAAGAGGATTGTTGCTGAGTGGGAAACAATGCATTATGGATGGGTAGACAAAGGGATGAAAAAGCATGTGCAGGCAGTTGCATGTGAAATAGAGGAACGATGGGACGGAAATAGCTACGGACGGGATGAGGCAGGTGTGTAGAAAGCTAGAAAGAAATGTTAGTCAGGGAAGAAATGATTACCTAGGAAATATTTATGAGGAGGGTAGAGGGAGGAAATTGATTATTTTAAGAACATAAAAGAAGGGACAGAGGAATGCAAGTGTTGAAAGGTGCAGACGGGCAAACTACAACAACTGATAAGGAAATGGCTGCAGGCCCAGTACTTGTCAGTTTTTGAGGAGCAGGATGATTGTAGTTGGTACAGTATAATATAGTCATTGTTTTCTGTAATTTAAAATTATAATAATTTTTGCCTATTGTGTGTTAATAGTTTGACACAACATGCTAGATGTTTACATACATACTTTAAAATTGTATATCATTTTGAGCTGCTTTTCTCCTATTATAATAATTTACAATACTTAACGTGTAAGACGGGATGTAAACCTGTTATGTCTCAATAAACTATTATTATGAATGTTGGGAGAAGCTTCTTAGGAAGCTAACAATTAGAAAGAGGAATGTAGGAAAGGTAATAAAATGGTTAAAGTGTACTAAGGCGACCGGTCAAGATGGTATATGAAATAGCGCTCTTTAAGTTTGGTAGTTGTTAGTTGCTCAGATACATAGAAGTAATATTTCACAGATCTCTGGAGGAGGGAGGTTACCACTGGATAGGAATGAAGCAGTGGTAGTCCCAGTCATTGGGAGGATGGGGGGAGGCCCGGCACCCACAGATCAGTGAAACTTACATCAAATACTGGGAATGTATTGGAGAGACTGGTGGTCCAGTATGTAGAGCAGGTTATGACAGAGAACTGTTGCGGGATTATCAACGTGGATTTAAGGAAGGACATTCTTGAGAGACACAAGTAGCTGGGCTTATAAAGGACTTGATGCAAGCAGTTGCTGAGGGGAAGCAGGTGGACGTCTACTTCTCTGACTTCTACATAGCATTCGATAAGGTACCACATGGGGTGTTAATACTGAAAGTTGCTGGTAGACCAACTCATAGTGAGATGGATTGGAAACTTCCTCAGGGGCGGAGCCAGAGGGTAAAAGTGGGAGACTACTTATCACAAGAGGGAGAGGTTACGCCCAGTATGCTACAGAGAAGTGTACTGGGCTCCTGGTTGTTTATAATGACAAATTACGTGGGTGTATGTGTAAGTAGCAATATCAGATTGTTTGCCGGTGGCTGTGTAAGCTTCTCCCAACATTCATAATAATAATAATAGTTTATTGAGACGTAACAGGTTTACATCCCGTCTTACACGTTAAAGCATTAATAGATGTTAAAAGTATTGTACATTATTATAATAGGAGAAAAGCAGCTCAAAATAATGTACAATTTTAAAGTACATATGTAAACATCTAAAATCTAGCATGTTGTGTCAAACTATTAACACTAAGGAGGCAAAAAATTATTATTATTTTAAATTACAGTAAACAATGACTGTGTTATATTGTACCAACTACAATCATCCTACTCCTCAAAAACTGACAAGTACTGGGCCTGCAGCCTTACCCTTATCAGTTGTTGTAGCTTGCCAGTCTGCACCTTTAAACACTTACATTCCTCTGTCCCTTCTTTTATGTTCTTAAAATAATCAATCAAGGTGTTTAAAGGATAAATGGAGAAGGTATGGGCAGGCTGGTGAGTTAAATATAATAATACCTATTATATACTTGAAAATGAGTTACCACCTGGGGACAAGCATACCAACCTTCTTAAACCATCCTTTACACTGCCCTTCTTAACTGTTCTGCCCCCTTCAATGACACTGCCATCTCCTGCAACAAGTTCCCCTCCTTAACTGTCCTAACCAATATCAACTCTAACCCCCTATCCGTCCTCCATTAGACTCACTGTATCTCCCTACTATAGATTCCTCTGCCTCTATGTATACCCTTATCCTGATGTCACCCAGTGCAGTCCACCCTTCTTCACCCATTACTACAGTCACAAGTTCCTCCACCCTTCTCCTATCCTTCAGTATTTTGCAACCCATGACCAACGTAACTGATGGCCTAAAATAAACCTTCATCGTGTCCAACATGCCCCTGAATTTTTCACTTAATCATTAACCCATTTGACAGGCTATTTTTGTAACTTCTCTAGTTCATTACCTCCACTTCAATATGCAGTTCCACTCTGCTGCAGTATACTGAAGAGCAGGCCAGACCATGGTGTTGTAGGCCTTCTTCTTCACCTCTCATAGTGCTCATGGTTCCCCTCAATATCCTGCTCAACATTCCCACCACATTCCTACCCCTCGAGGCCACTTTCTGAACTTCACTTCATTATTCATGGTCTTAATGTAACATTACTCCAAGGTACTTATACTCTGATGCTAAACCTATTTCCTACCTTACCTGTCTATGGACTAATATGTTCCTCGTAAACCATACAAGTTAAGTTTTCCTCACGTTTTTCTTCTCTTTGTTCTTAACCGTCCGTAAACTTAGCCACACAACATCTTCTTGCAACTTATTCTCATTTTCCTTTACTCAATAGAGCACACAATCTTATTCTGCTGATAATTTCTATCATATATCAATAACCCCTATGGCGAAATTATAGCACCTAAAATGCTTCCCTGTGGCACCCCAAAGGAATCTATGCCCTCTTCCAATACAGTATTTTCTACTTTCATTCTCTGAACCCTACCCTCTATCAACTCATCTACTTTCCTGTGATACTGAAAATTTGGGATGTAACTTGTTGAAGGAAAGCAGAATGGTGGAAACAATTTCAAGACATATAGAGGGGTGAATGGAGAAGCAGACTAGGGTAAGTTAGGCTACCTGTAAAGTGTGTAGAGGATGACGGAATAACAACTATTAGATCCAGTGATGAGAAGAAAACAGCAGGGTAGGCAGTCGGTGAAAGGAGTTGGAAAGTTAAGAGGGGACTGGTAGGTGATTATGAGGAGAATATTACAGCTTGACACCTAATCAATTTCACGTTGTTGGTGTCGTCGTTTATTGTATTATTATTATTATTATTACAAACAAGGAAACTTATAGAATGATTATTTTGCAATATTCTCGACAGTTACTGAAACAAGTACTAGCGAAACAGTTTCGCTATTTAATACGATAACATTTAAGTTATTTAGCTATTATTTCGAAATGACATTTAAGTTTTAACACTAAACACAAAACACTCGTAATATGCGAAAGTAAATACTTTTAAGCTCAACCTCAAATCAGGGTGTTTTTATTTATTATATCTATGTGGCCATCGGTCGTACATGTAATATCAAGAAAATAAATATTCACAGATCCAACAGACCAATCAGCAGCCATGGTCCAACCACGCAGTCTGTGCAACCTAACTACATTTCTAGCTAACCTTTGGGTAGTTACACAGAGGTATAAACCAAGTGGTAAGACGCGACTTTAGATAAAGTGCCAGGTAAGTTTAACTTCAGAGTAGTTACCAACAGGTTAACTCAGAGAATGGTAAGACCAGCCCTTAGATTAATGTTGGTGAATATACATACACACTGCAACAATACTAATAAATGCTAGAATTAACATGTAGAACCGATATCATGGACATATACCCATCTAAAAAATAGTATGCCATGTTATTATGTGCTGTGATGGCCGCGTGGTTCTGTCATATTGGCACTGGCCACAGGTTGACCTAGGTCAACACACGCGTGGCTATATAACATTCATTAATATTTTTAGATGATAGATTTGCATACACAACAATTTTTACTGAGTTGAGTAAATTATTGCATGAACTTTGAGGTCACTCGCATGCTCAGCAGTTGTAAAAACATGCGACTACTTGGCTTGGTTTGGGGCTAATTACTCCCTTGTTAAGAAAGGGATCGTGAAACTACCAATGACCGTAGGTATTAAAATTGCCCCTAATTAAAATGTTACTTCCTTATTATTGTTTCGTTCACTCCTTAATCGATGGCCCCTACAAACAATTGGGAAGATACTTTGGTGTCTGTGGTGACATCATAGAGGAGGCAACAGGTGGTTTAGAACCCGGCGCTAGGTGGGTCACGTCAAGCTGTCTAAGTCCGAGTTGGCACTGCCTATTATAAGAGCACACATAGAGCACTTTGATATAATACATTAATTACTAATCTCATTTTAAATATAAAAGGTTGTGTGCATGATGTGCTGTCTTTGTGTTTGTCAGGTTGTCTGTCTGGGCTGCTTCCAGCAGTCCAGCATCGTTGAGCAAATTCGAAGCCATTTGCATCAAAATTATTTACTATTGTTGTGAGTGTTTAATAATTCCGTAAAAATACAGCGGATGCCTCACTACTACCACTTTGACCTAGCGATTCCCGCACTGTCTGCTCCAGGCAACACTCGCTTCGGCATTTGCGCACATCGTGATTAACGACGGTGCAATGCTTGTTGGAACGACCAATGTCCCTTGCTTAGCTGGTGTTAGGGTGTGTTGCCGTGATGTTACTTGGTTGGTTCATTTGAATTCGTGACACTTTATTTTGTATTGAGTTGCTGAGCACGTGGCCACATGAACTTGGCTGCTCAATTTGTCCTTTCAGTATTGGGCGCATGCAGGATGCGTTCCGAGATGCTGCGGGGCATTGGGTGAATATTACAGATCGGTCACAGTTGTTTGTTGATGATCAGTCGCGATGCATGCATGGTCGGTTAGGCACACATCAATGTATGTATAGTCCTATATAGAGAGTTGTGATGAACACTATATATCACTTGAAAACAATTACTATACAATCTTGGGGTCAAAAATTACATAAATGATATTGTATTGCTACAGCAAATATGCAAATAGCAGGTAAAGAAGTGTATGTTAATACATGTGTTTATATGTTTATCACAGTAGTGCATATATCCTTATAATAGTCGTATAAATAGGTGTAAGTATTTGTATGTATAAATTATTAGTAATGACTAAGAAACCGATGTGTCCACTACAATTATGTATTGTGCACATGTATAGTGTAATAAGATGCAAATAAACAAAATTAAAATGCATACTTCACCACTAACTGTATGTAAATATATCGTTAGAATGACTAACACAGTTAAAAATTTTATGAAATGTAGTATTTTAAAACACTTGTAATTCGAAATGCCATTGTGTTCGGGTTGCCAAACTATGTCATGCGCAACTATCCAATGACAGGGATTTTAGATTTTGGGATGACCTTCCTTCTTCTGAACTTGGGTAAATTCGAGCTTTCCGTCTTTAATGTTTTATCTTTACCGTACAGCAGCCATCTTGTTTTAGTACTATAACGGGTGCAAGGTGCTACTGTCGCAATTTGTGCTCATGGCCACGGTCGTAGAAGAACAGGTCTGGACACTCACCTAAACTTGACCCTCTTGTTGTTTGGTTGCAGTTCATTAAGTTACATTCAAAGAATTGCGAAACAATAAAAAGAAGTGATCTTGAACACCGGCGTCCACAATACTTGAAAGACTATATTATTTAGGGAAGGTTGACTGAAGTAATAAAATATCAAGTGTGTATACTTAATTATATCTCTATGGAGATATATACATCTTTGCTTGTGTAACAAGATAATGAATACTTTGTTCTAGTCAAATATAACCTTGATTAAGTTCTATTAATCTGTATTATTTTAGGACACACAGAAAGGTGAGGTAGTCAGAGAGACATATAGATGGGGTGGACGGAGATTGGAGAGGCGAATAGATTTAGGAGTTATTCTTCAGAACG
Source organism: Medauroidea extradentata (assembly GCA_003012365.1). Lineage (NCBI taxonomy): Eukaryota > Metazoa > Arthropoda > Insecta > Phasmatodea > Phasmatidae > Medauroidea > Medauroidea extradentata. The sequence goes on along the minus strand of PNEQ01058572.1, from coordinate 161 downwards.
ACTTAAGATGGGGTGAGCAAGTGAAGTGTGTTACATGTAAAGGTAGAAGAGTGCTAGGCCTGCTGGGAAGGGTGTTAAGGGGCACAGACAAGAAAGTGAAAGAAAATGGATGCAAAACAATGGTGAGGTCCATCTTAGAGTATATGGTGACGGTCTGGGAC
>PNEQ01058557.1:0-29666 GCA_003012365.1 Medauroidea extradentata | reverse complement strand
GTTTAACGTAACATTTCAAGTCTGTTCACAAAACATCATGGGAATCCATGCCATCGCACACAACTACCAGGTAACCTCCATTAAACTATAGTTATGCACTAGGCGAAAGTATGTCCATGGAAATTTCCACTCGGGAAAAAACTGCGTCGTAACCAGAGACGTTAACTGCCGCTGATGTCAAGTTGACACCGTCACAATGGGGCCAGCCCTTTACTCAACATGTTATATATAAAGAACCCCTTTACAAATATGTGTTTGTTTACACAAACGTCACAACAGTACTCGTGAAGAAATATATGTACCAACTTGTTTATGTGACTCACTTGCACTCATGCACCTCTGCTACTGTTTTAGGGAATTTGATGTTTTTTTTAAGTGATAGGGTTCCATCAGCCAACCACAGACGTGTGGTGTCGCAGTAACCTGTTCTGATTGGCTCAGTTTAATAACTGACGACTCTACGCAAAGACACGCTGACAATAACCATGAAGCAAAGCTACACATACACGTAAGGTATTGAAACAAAGTGACGCAAAAATATTCTCGTCAAAACTACTGACTCCTAACATTAAGAAAACTGCTTGGGTACACTCGCATACAACCGCGTTACCTTTCCATTGTATACGTGGCAACTTACTGGGACATGTATTTACTATATATTTACTCATCATGGACTTTCCAACCCCTCGGAGCTTCTCGTTGTCTTAATTACATCCCTTCTTCATTCCTCTAGCATCTCATATAAGGTAACTCGGAGAAGATGCCAGCATGGGACAACAGCCAGTCATACAGGTTTTTACGTTTCGTTAATTAATATTCAAAGTTTTTTACGAAACTTATACGCTCATTACTAACTTGCACCAGCGTCCAACGAATCTAGTTTCCTAATACTATTTTTTTGCAAATTTATTCAAACATTATATCTTTCAAATTCCTAAAGTGTTGCATCGTCCAGCCGAGTTACCCTAATTATAAATGTTACTAGTTATCTTCAAAATTTTCTTCACGCCGCTGTCATGGGTAAGAAAAATGTTTTACTTAAAAAATATAAATTTATGTATTTAAAATGCTCGATGAAAATTAGGTGTGAAGTCGATTACTATAATGCGTCATGTACATAACTGAAAATAAATAGCTCTGAAATGTTTAATAATTTTTATTAATGCATTTTCGCAAGGGTATTAGGTAACCCTGGAATATACGTGGGTCGGTACTGTGTAGGGCGGTGGAGTTTAAGAGTTGACTGGAACATTCTACATACGTTATTGCGAGTGGATATTGAACGTACGCAGAACAGCCAACATTAAATAATTATAAAATCCAGTGTTAGTTGTAGGCAGCAAACATGTAACACACATACGATCCCGGAAATAAAAAAACAGTAAATTATTAGTTTACTTTGGTGTGTTTTGTGGGACTCGGCAACATTTACTGGCGTGTGTCTGGGAACATGATTCATTTTATTACACAAGCCATTGCATTAGTAATTCCTATATCTCAGTCGAGTCTAACGTGTTACACAAGATTCAAAATGTGTTGCAGTGTGTTCGTAAATAAATATCTTTTTTACGAAACTCTTTCACACATGCCCATTGTGTCAATGTACTGTACGTAAAGTAAACATACTGTTTCCAAGTCCTCCAACATAACTACATACGGCCTATTGAGATAGCCATACTTCACAATGTGTGACCAGATGTATCACAAACTCAGATATAAACATGCTCTGAACTTTCCTACAATACAGTTATACGATCACAGCTGAAAGTCTCATGTAACAATGGATCTGCGGGAATCTTGTACACTAGTCCTGAGCTTGGCTCGTTGCGATACGCGGTTCAAGGTCTCCCTTATAGCTTCGTCAATTCTGAGCCTCCAGCACGCACCAAGCAGTTAGATGGCGCTCTGAGGTTTATTTCATCTACTGATACAAGACAAGTCAACATACATTACGTCAATTGTTTCAACTAATCATAGAAGGATATCAGAGTACAATAAGAGACATTTCAAGACACAGACACTGCTTACTACAGACGTTATCCCCAAGGTCATCAGCCGCCAACTGCAAGGATTGTCTCACAGCTGCATACCTGGAACTATATAGCAGCTCTGAGTCTCAGAAGTCAAGACTCAATAGAGGCGACAATGATAAGTTTATCTAGCGCTCCACCGCTCTTACGTGCAAGCCTTCCTACAAGCGCGCTGTACTTCCGGTATCCAGTAGGCATTATGCGGGACCAGAGGTACGTCTCGCGTGTTCATTTAGCAACAGGCTAGGTATATAAGTCCTATACCCACTGTGGCCACGATAGACTATCAGTTGGCTGTACTAGTGGATAACACGAGATAACACTACGAATTAATTCCTTATTTATTACTGGCTTGCAACAGTTGGAAGTTTGTTAAGACAGCCGTCGTACAGACACAGAAGTTACTGTGAAGTATACGTTCTTGACGTCTAACCTGACCTGGGATATATCAGCGAAGTTCACAACCCACGTTCCTCTACCAATGACTGTGTTGTTGACAGAGAGAGTCAGCGTATCACAGGCCACCTCATGTTCGCCGAGAACGCCTGCCTATGTATAACATCAGTGACGCTATGAAGGTTGCAGGGGTAATAAGGGGTGATGTGATCCTCCCACTGTAAACTAATAAGACCACTCATGTTGCTGTCTAGAATTTCCAGGGATCGCTCTCCGTTATCTGCTAACACACGCCGCCCGCCTGGAATGTCCCAGCTGTGACTAACTCATCTCACTCCGCTGATCGATAACCAATTACCTTACCTTCCCCACGGAAACCAACACGCACTCGCATACTGTTTGTACGCACCTACAGGATTTTTTGTCGCACAAATTTCTCTTGATGCGGATTTCTGATAATTATTATTAGTTGTAACCACGAGACTTTAAATTAGTTTTGCCAATATTTGTGGATATCACATGGCAAGGTTGCCACACACGGAATGTACAAACAATTACCTTTCGACCACGGCATTGTAATGCCACTCAAAGAAAGAAAGTGCGTGTGTTTTAAATATGTTTCACGAAGTGCATTCGGATACACACAATTTTTCCCGTCTGGTGCGTACACGAATAAATCCGAAGTTTTTTCCGGCGCGTTTAACAGCCACACCATGTGAGATGTAATTGACGAATGTCCTCGCACCAAAGTTTCATCTTTGAATGGTATAGCAACACATACAAGTTAAACAAACTGCAAACACCAACGCTCCTCTAGGAAAGATAGATTTATGACATCGCGCGTCTGTCTGTATGTCTGCCTATTTGTATGTCTCCCACTAAAAACGTTTTAATCATTTCTTGGTACTCAACGAAATTATAACAGAATACTATGCCAAGACTGGTAAACACGACACTATTTTTAAACGGTATACGTCATATATTAATTTTTGTAAAGATGTTAAATTTTGACAGTACCTACTGTGACAGCAGCAAACTTATCAAGCCAAATTTTTCCCTAATGTTGTCACTGTTGCTATAGCAAACTAAATTTTTATTTATAGCACTTTTTTGTGCTGGTAGCTTACACTATAAAATAGTTGTTTAAATTTTCCACACGCTCGTATAGGAGCGCTAAGAAAGTAGGTATGGTGTAATTGTTTCCCAGGCATTTATGGTAGCTCTACTAAGCTTTTTATACAACAATCAAATGTATACTGAAGTTACCAGACTTGTATTGTAACATGTATTACAGTTTGCATATTTACAAGGCGGAAGTATGGTAACTGTCTCATACTGTGTTTAGGTTAATTACTTCGTAAACATTTTAGGAAGTTATTTGACAGTTTATCTTAACTGCACAATAATATTTGAAGTGACGACTGTGGTTTCCATTTACTTTTTATTTCAACGCACGAAGTTACTTATTAGCACTATATATATATATGTATATTTAAAACTTAAACGAGGGACATTACGAACAAATTTTAATGACGTTTGCTGGCCCAACTGCTTCGTGGTCTCATTGAATGATAGGTTGTCAACGTTCATACTAGTTTTTACAACAAAGATTCCTGTTAAGAATGTCGTAATTACTGATATGGCAAACAACATTTTCCCCGTGTAAATTGTTGTGAATAGAAGGTATTTGTTCGCGTCAAATACGGAAAACATAAACTACAGGCAAAATAAGGAGTACCAAAGGCAACTACTTTTGTTTGACAATGTTTCACATTTTCGTTGTAAATAACACAAGTAATTCTGTGAAACTAATTTGTTGTGCAGTTGTTCCACTTAAAATTGAACATAATTAATCATGTTTTGTAATAGTCTGTAACGGTATTTGATATTTAATTGAAGGATGTCGTCAATGTTTACATCCCCGAATGCACTGAGTCACTTTATTTTCATTTAATATATTTTTTTTTGTTTGGTGAGTGAGAGTTACCCATGGCAAATTTTATACAGGCTTCATGAAAATAAATGCGTACTCTACGATCATTAAAGCAATTTTCGAGCAACACACAATATAGAAGCGGCCTATCTAATTATTTAAATACCTGTGCTTTAACTACACGTAAGTATAAATTGAAATTAATAAAGTAAACTTTAACTGACCTGCTACGCATTTTAGAACTAAAGGCTTCAGTTTCATAGATTATTTTATGTTAGAATACTTCAGCAAACAAAGAAAGGAAAAAAAAAACGATGTCTGGATTTTAAAGACGATCACATGTTTCCTGCAACCTCACTTATTATTCTGCCATCCTCTACCATCACGTGATACACACTGTTTCAACATAAGAGTGACCTGGCAGTTTAATTTACGACAATCCAGTAATTTTTCTCGGTGCTACTGACTGTTACCACTTAATGTTTGAAAATCGTTCTAGTCGCATTAACGTCTCGTCGACCTCCTCTGCTCGAGGCAATCATAACATCTTACCTCAACTGACAAATGTAACGAACCAACTGACTCTCAGGCCAGCTTCAACACAGTGCCCATCAGATCATTATAGTAGAATGTTTTGTTGTTCATGTATATACCATACCATCTCAGACACTACATTAACTCACTTGACTACTCATATTTACAACTTCACAAGACGAAACAAATTATTAACGTTATACTTGAAATTAAAGTCACAAGTAATGTAAACATGCTGATACGAACATTTAAGAATGAACATTTGTTCTCACTGGAGGTCAGCTTGTTGTTGAAGACAAAAGACTGCGTGCCAGTTGAATGTCGTGTGTTCATAGGGACGATATTGCAAGTGTAGAGTGAGCAAACACATCCTTAGTGCACGCGTATTGTAAGCCAGGGACTGTACTTATGTTCCAGTAAAACCAGCAAAGCAGAATCGCCATTTCCCTAGGAAACTCATTTTAATAAAAATTTCTGTAGCTATACATTTTAAAAGTTTTCGCACAATTGATAAGATTCGTTACATTTTTGCTAAACTCGTCATTTTTAAAATATATTAATTGTCTTGTAACTGACAAGCGTGCAACATGCAGACGTGGATATAGTTTTGTACGTTCCTTGTGAAACTGACGATGTAGTGGAGATATTTGCACGAGCTGAAGCAGTTGTATGTTAGATGACTTGTGTTGTCAGAAGCTAGAAGCTGGTCGAGGAAGTGTCGAGTGAAGAAGTTGTAAGGTAGTGTTACAACAATGGCTGCACGGCTCAGTGCTCGTGTTCGTCTTGAAGACAGAATCCAGCCAGAGAACGAGGCAACTGAGTGTTCTCACGTGACATGAAGACAGAACTCTACACCTCTCCACGACAGACATGCTCGTGTGTCAGGCGGAGGTTCTACAAGAAGTCTCGACCCAGCCTTGCAAGTCCTCGCCTAGCTCACCATCGACCGGGACAGAGCGGCGGTAAAACAATCACCTTGCGTCCGGGTTCAATCCCCGTCTCCCGTCATCCTGACTTTGGTTTCCCAGAGATCTCCTAAACCACTCCAGGAGAACGCTCTGGCCGACTCCCTCCCCCTCCCCCCGGTGTTCCCTACCAAGGCCTCGTGTTGTTCGAGGATAAGTCAACTGACAGAATAAACTGTATACATGAGCGGAAGTACCGCGTCTTCTGTCCTAATAGAAATTTTTAAACGTTTTCTCAGTAAAAATAAAAAATTAAAATAGACTACTCTTCAAACTGTGCTCACATTTTTCACAAATACAGCAAGTGTAGTGGCAACATATTTTCTGGAGCCTTCAAAATTGCTGAGCGAATAGTTTACACTGCTTTATCAAGAATAGTGCCAACCTGATTCTCAAAACTGAAACAGAGTTGTATTCCTTTTAATAAACGTCATATATAAAATAAATTATAGGACCCTCACTAAACTCCCATAGAAAGAATTACAACGCTAGCACTGCTCACAAAACTACTGTACATGCTCGAGGATAACCACGCCGTTACTGAATCTTGAAATATTCACTTTATCTTTTGGACTCAAGCTGGAATTGAAACAACTTCAAGTTTGTGTCACTTACTATCTCTTAGCTTATATGACTCCTGCTGCAGGTTCTGTGCCAAGAATAAGAGAAGTAATAATAGTATGGTCAAACAATTTTGTACCACTATGCCAGTGAGCAACAAATTATCAGTTCTTCTGACATTCAGTAGATATATATATTCTTAGAGTCTAGCTTGTGTTCATTTTAGCCTGGCTGCACGATATCATAGCAACCTGCCTTGTCCTTGATTGGATACTGTGAGCTGTACAATGTGCCCTATTTGTCTGGCCAGAGGCTGTCATGTACGTCTGCAGCTGCTCATTGGTTGATGACTTCACGCCATACTGCTGTCTCGTGCAATCTGAGCTCACCTCACGTGTAACAGTTTCCCTTCTGTGTTCTTATCTGTTATGTGACTAAGCCTTACTTTGTACAGTTACTGTTACAAACAATTGCAAACACAAGATGTACACAACCGTTCACACCAGCTAGAATGTTGTCTAGAGCTATTAAGTTTTTATGATAAAATACCAGTATTGATATTTTAACGTATTTCCATCAAAATGTTTGTTTAAAATATACAAACTTTATTAATACTTGCCGCACATGACTCGGCGGGTAATCGGGCGGGCAGAAATATATGCATTTCAAACAATGGTACAGAGTAGGTAAGAATACAGAAGTGCAACTATCATACATGTAGTACAATAACCATAAGTGGTGGCATACACAGGGAAACTTCCACGTCTTTGGTATGTATTGTATGATGTCTTTCATGCTAGATTCAACTTCACTCTATATCGCCTAGCCTCGCCTGCTTCTATATTGGCTGTTTCTACAGTGAATGCACTGTTACTCTGAGCTATTCTGACCATACCTAATGGCCCTTCACCCAATTACTGTCGTAATTTAATTGCGCATCCGTTTAATTTCTAGTTTGTAATAAACTTATATTACTGAAATTCCCTTTCCCTGTCGTTTCCCAAAGATTGACTTATCAGCAGATAGGTACAATTAAATTTATTTATTTTCTAAGTCTGCTTTATGTCTCGCCGACAGCGAGGTTATAGCCTGTTACACACAACTTTGCACAAGGACAGAGAAACTGTGAGAAAAATTAACCATTATCTTTGTAAACGTACCAGCCTAACATTTTTCTGGACCAAATTTGAGAAACCATGGAAAACCAAACTCAGGATAACCGGAGCCGGTAATGAAACTCGGGACCCGCACTACCTGGCTCAGTACTTGCTGTAGGTTACTTATAATAACTTGGTGGAATGATAGAGCACGACTAGAGTTCATGGACTGAGGGTAGATATGAAGTGCAAAACCACAAGGCATGTTCCTTCTTCTCTGTCACTTCACATAGACGAGTGTGAGCTACAGAAGATACTGGCAGACAGAATATAACCACTGCGGCACTAGCACCATGGCATTTAGTTATCAGCAAGAGGAAACTAGTACCCGTATCGTAACTTACTTGTGTCCGGCCGCTTCTCTGCTCCAGGCAGATATTTGTCCTGCACAAGCCAGTACGAGGAGATAGTACAATGTGAGTAACTGTCACTTGAAGAGATTTTACATTCTCACCAGCGATGTAAGTTACCACACACATGTTCACTTAATACATTTTATGTATGACATATTTAGCCTCAAGCTGGTTCGCGAGTGTACAGTCTATACAAACCAAACATAATGGTTAAATGTAGATTACATAAACAATTTGGATTGAGAATGGAATATATATAATATTATGATCCATCGTCGTGGTTAGTCACTATCCTAAAACCTACGAACATAGTTGAGCAAGTGTGGTGCAGTAATATTATCTTCTTGCAGTTGTGGTCGTGCATCAGTTAGCAATCTGCAGTTACCGGCATGGACCCCAAGCTCACCAGACCTGACACAGTGCTACTTATATCTGTGATGTCATATCAGAGGCAATGTTAACACACCTACACTGCCTCACAACATCGCTGTCTTAGAGGACGTATCACGGCTGTTGTGACTGGCAAGGCCTTTGCGACGAGTGTGGGCTAAATTCGACTATAGACTAAACATGAGCCGTGTGACTGAATGTTCACACATTGAACACTTGTGCGAATGTTAGGAAAAAAAGTTTTGGGTAGTTGAGTCCGTTCATATATTCATATAGTACTTTACCACGAAACAAACATTTTTTCGATCATTTGAAAGTGTATACATAATTTTTAATAATCCAGTATATTGGTTTAAGGTGACACACTCACTCCTGCACACACACACAGACACACACAAGACAGCTAGTGGCTCGCGCCTGTGGTATTACTGCTCTCGTTATGTAATGTGCAATTCTCGATATTTGCCCCTGTGATTTCTACATTCCCGCCACTCACTCCAGGTCAGCGGGTTGGCCTACCTGCAGTTCCCCAGACAACACTGACTGCAAGGTCTAGTATATACAGCTCGGCTGTGAAGGCAGATGCAGTAGAAACTCACTATGGACACTGTAGTGTTTGTGGCGAGTACTTCTGAACATCTGCAGCTACTTCCGTAGCGGCTTACAAACCAATGTTAAGGGTGCCACCTATCTGCATGTTAGGGAGCTTACAAACCAAAGTGACAAGATGCAAGATGCAGGAGTTAAATGACACATGACAAACTGCTTTCAGACTAAACAGGCAAAGGCGGCGTGTAGCAGAGGTTTCTTGCTCAGTTCTCTAAATGTTGGATGACGACATAGATGTCGTTGGATTGGTTGATGTAATAAATGCCAGGCGAAAACAGTGTAAGAAGAGATTGTTGGTTCATTCTTACCTGAGAGACAATGCGAGAACTCACAGTGCTTTCATGGTTTCACAGCAACTACGGATATATTTCAGCAGTTTTACCGTGTACGTACACATACTTTCACAATTTAGTTGCCAACGCAAGACTGTATCTGCAGCGAAAATATACAAACTATCTATCGCACATCTGTGAGTGCCGAAGAACGATTATTCAGTTTTCTGAGGTAAGAGTTACTAGAGATTTGTGAGGTGATACAATTGGGGAAAGTAAAAGAAATTATTGCGGACAACAAAACATACAATGTACAATTTAATAAACAATTAACTAATTAATAAACGCTAATGCAAGCTATGTTATAAGTAGACATATGAAAACCGTGAAAATGGAAGTACTTAACAACAACGAGGCTGTAATGTTTTTCGACCTTATTTCGTTTGAAAACCACTGTAGGTAGTTGCGTCTTGTAAGTTCATAAAACTGCGTCCGCTTATTGGATCCTATGACATGGAATCTAGGCGACTGTTGACATGGGAATAATATAGGTTTGTTGAACTACATGCGGTTACATAGCTAGAAGCTCCAGATGTTAATACACTGATTATATAATCCAGAAGTTGCAGAGCACTCTGATTGAAGCGCCATTTTCGCGATGAAGCAAAACCTCCCAAGTCCGGTAAAATACATTTAAAATTAATAGGTCCCGTTTATAATTTTTCTCGATCGATTTTTTCGCAATGTATTCAATGATGGTTTTTTCAAAAGGATCTTGTGGTAACTTCTGAATCCGTTTTCTTCTTCTTTGGCAAGTCGCATCGAAGTTTGGAGTGATTGGTTCCTTCCTGGGACTCGGCGTGTTTGGATCCTCAGTCGTGTTACAATACTTTCAACATCTGATTAGTTTTCATAACATTCTTTACCTTTGTTATTTGAACTGTGAGGAGGCAAGGTTTCTGATAGAGATATTGATTTTAGGAATGGTACAACGAATTGTATCTGATACCACATATAGAATTTCTCCCTAGATTTAGCGACTTGTCTACTCTGGCCTTTTCCTTTTCTTGTGTATCTGGCGAGGACCTCCATAGAGTTACATTCTTCGCCTGAAAGAAAAAAAAAACTGTTACTTACCAGTATGTTGTGTTTCATAAACATAACATCCTCGCTGGTGAAAGTTATAGGATGTGAAAAATACTTTGCGAACCGGTTCCGAGAAAGTAAAATACTGTTCCCAATTCACATTACTTGGTTTTACAGATGTATGTATTAGTGCAAAAGCATAGATTTTTCTATTGTAGCACACATATAACATTACACGAGGAATCACAATAATGTGAATTTAATATTGTTACTTATCTAGTCAATGGAGGGGGGATTTGGGTTAGTTAAATTCTGCTACAAAATTATTTCTGAAAAAAAGTGAACATAATTTTTTAAGAAAGGTCAATTAGGGTTAAAGAATGCAGAGCTTCAGTCACTTGGGCCTCCTTACAATTTGCCACACCCTCCACATATTACACAATCGTTCTTACAATGTTTGACCAGCGACACGTCGCACGCTCTAGAAACACGTGCCACGCCACTTGTATGTGAAAGGTAACTTATGTTTATTCAGATAAGTTTTCTAGCGGCATGGCGACGAGCGACGAGCGACTTGCCACTTTGGTGCGTGGAGTCTGAGAAGAGACGAAGATACAAGATCAACTTCTAACAGCGTATGTAATACCACATCACCACAACGAGCCATGAGCTGACCTAGCGTGCAACATTACCGCCTATATATTGTACTACAGGACGGTAGCCATATAAAGTGATTGGTGGAAAGTCTGTAGCTGAGTTCAGTGCATGTTTATGTCTCAGTTTCACATACAACTGCTCCGTACATTTTGAAGTACGACTGTCTGAAAACGCAGTTTTTTTAGGTACATTTGTTTCTAAGCAGTGTTTTTAATGTGCGTTGCGACTAAACAATGCCATTCCGTTAATGTCGGAAGTGTGTTTCCTTTTCGTACATTGGCTCAATAGACACATGTAGAATAGCTTCGTTAAAAAACGCTTTTGTGAACATACTGCAGCATTCAGTATTCAAGCGCAAGGTTGGCAGCACTCATATGAAACTATCTTTGAAAGAACTGTGCAATGGGAGCGCATGACTGGATTTAGTTGCTTGGACATACTCCATTGCGAAATGAATGACTGTCAAAGAAAACTCCACAAATAATAGAAAACCATAGATAAGCAGAGTATGCTGTAGTTAACGGGATACATACATAACATGAAATTCCGAAAAACGGAATCGGGCCAAATAAAACAAGGAACAAACAGATAAATGAAAATAATAAAAATAAAAAACTAGTTAACATGCGACACACCAGTACGGCGAAACAATCCCATTATTATATCAGACACGAACAGAAAAACAACAAACGACACAACAATTAGACGAAACAAAACACAGTAGTTTTCCAGACAGTCAGTATAGCAAGTTAACGCCCACAAATTTAGAATGCACACCACAAAAATTAAAATGAGTTAGTACATTTATTGATCCCTGTATCACAATTTTGAAATTAAATTCGTAGTGTGTACGAATCACTTAAATGAAGACGAATACAAGTGTGTGATTATTTAGTTAGTGTAGTGTATAGATTACTATCTTCACGTTATTTCATTCGTTTGTTGTACAGCGACGTTGCCGGTACAAAAATCTAACTGCAAAGAAAAAACCTCGTTTGCATTTTATTCAGTTGTTCAAAAACCAAAGCTCATGCTCTCAGTTATTTAGTAGACTTTTGTATTCCTCACATGCTTACAGTTTTTATACAAGTTCTGAGCTTGTATATGAACAAGTGGTGTTGATAAAAGAGCTGTGAGCTGGCGACGATACTTAAGTTCGTAGAGAATACGAAGTTCCAGGTACGGATTTTTTGTGCATAGTTTCTTTAGTGCTGGTGAGATTATATAAACTGATGTTGGGGATGTAGAGGTTGTTCCTGGGCATTGATCTGGAAATATTTACATAATTGTGTTTAAATATTCCCTCTGGAAGGTAAACTCCTGCACTTCCCTGGGGCAGTGTGCGTGTTCTCGACAGTGTAAGGGGGAGGGGGTGAGGTGAAGGCAAGGTCGATGTAGTTCAGTGCACTTGCAAGGTCACGTGTCGCTGACACTGCCAAGAGGACACATTTGTCACCAGAACTAATCAAAGAGGAAACCTAACGTGTCCAAGTCGTTGTTCTTATTTAACATGTATTTATTATGTACGTTTGTTCGTATTTTCACTACCAATGTGCTAGAGTTACACTGAGATAGGTACTGGAAACTTTAAACATAGATCAGAACTGAATGACAGTTTACTGTAAAAGGGACAAAATTATAGGAAAACAGCTATTATAGCAATAAAAAGTAATATTTTGAGTTCTTTTTGTACCAGGTTTTAAAGACACATGATTGCAAAATTTCATGCGCACAAGACTAAAAAGGAAAACATTCTCTATGATACAAAATAAAGTGCCCAACTCACTCATCAACGCACAGGCCAAACCACTGGACCTAGAAACGTGATATTTTCAGCGTGCTTTCCCCTCAAGGCGTAGGCACCCACTAAGGAAGGTTTTTACGAAAATCGAAAATTAATGGGGTGGAAAGGGTCGAAACGTGTTTTCACGAAGTCCTTGATAACTCTCTAAACTGATGATATATTGTTAATATTTTTACTTCACAATATTGCCTAAGCAGATGTATATTTCATGAATGTTCGATTTTTCGAAATTCTGAAACTAAGGGGGTGAAAAGTCGTTAAATGTGTTTTAAATAAATCCTCTATTTATCTTAAACCACTTATGGTATCGAGGTTTTATTTGCATCAGATTGGTGCTCATATAAATGTCTAAAAAGTAGTTTTAGAATTCAAAACCGGTAAAAAAATTAAACGCGTTTTCTATTAATCATCCGTATCTCCTGAACCATTTGAGATATCAAGGTGGTTTTTGCTTTAAAATGGAGCTTACATAAATATCTAAAAACATAACTGATTTTTGAAATTCGATAATTACGAGCATGATAATTAGTAAACTGTTACACACAACTCCCGAAAAGTGATTGTTGAGCACGGGGAAATGACTCAAAAGTTACAATCGATATGTTTTTGCTCTACAAAATACACTTGTTGATTATCATAGTGAAGTAAAGATGAATTAAAAACAAAGAGGTTCTGCAATTTATATGAAGCGGACTGGATAAAGCAGTTTGTATTATGAATTGAAATATTATTAATACGCAATTAAAAGTTAGTTACTCTTTTCTGTAGTATACGCGAGCGAAGCCGGAACGGGACAGCTAGTACGAAATAAAAATAACTCCTAATATACAACGTTTTTAAAATGGACTGAAAAGTATAAAATAATTCCTCTATGACAATACTGCTATACACAGTAATAGATAATAGTAAGGATTATAGAGAGTATATGTGCTTGAGAAAACTCACACAAGAGTTCATATCGTTCGCAGTCCAATAAAATATAGTAACTTATGTGAACTATCCACGCATCACTTACTTGTTGCAGGCGTCTCACGTCTCAACGTTTTAAACACTACAACTATTTTCATAGGATAATTTTTCTACTGTATTCTCCGTTTTGAAAACGTGGCACAGGAAAAATAAAATAAATCTTTGTACTATTTAAATAAGTATTATTTTCTCAACTTTTCCGTCTTATGTAATGAAAATCCTTTCGTGCATCGTTGCTTCATTATAATATAAATTGAATGCTGTTGCCGAGCCGAGGAAACAGTGCAATGGAAAAGATACAAGGGCGAGAACAGTTATCTGAAGTTAGTGTAAGCGTTTTACAGCGTCTCGGCACAACGTAGAGTTTTACGAGCGAACTTAACTGCCGGACTTCTCAACACAAGTGTTTAAAATAAATGTAAATTCACTCGTTCAGTAAAGAGCAATAAGCTGTCTTCTGCCCATGAAATAACTTATCGCCTGCTTTGAATTAATGTTTCAACTTTCGAAGACGAGAAATAGCATTTCCTTAATATATGTTACGCTTACACTGCTTGGTGTCCGTGAAGAAAACTTATAAGAAACAATTTAAAAAAAAGCAATGTGAAACACCAGCAGATTATATTTCAGCACAGTAGAAAAAAAACGTTATACTTCCGAGTGTAACGAAATTTGCAAATTCTATTTTCTTTTTGTTGCAGTAATTTCACGCTGCCATCTGAAAAATTATTTGTAAACATATTATCTCATATCACTAGGTTTTATTAGAGAACTCAGGCGAAGTGATTGGATTGGTTTCTGGACAGAGATGTTGCTTGATCTCTAGAGACAATATATATGCAGGATTACCGTGGATGTCATGTTCCTGTGTAACAACTGAGATAGTATGTCTCGCTTGTAGCATCTCGTGTGCTGTTGCTTGCTTTATACTAAGTTAAGTCCTCCTGGTTTGTAAACCAACTTGCTTCAATACCTTGTGTGTACACATCAGCATTCTACTTCATGAGCGTTGATTGGATGTTGTAAACTATATGTTACTTGGTGTTTTACCCGCCAATCACAGACAAGTGGTGTCTCAGCAACCTTATTGGCTCAGTCAAGTCTCTGCATAAAGGCAAGTTGCCAATAACAATGAAGCCGAGGTACAGATATGCACAGAAGGCATTGAAACAAGTTTGTTCGAACATCTATTTGCGAAAACCGGGAACTCCTGTATATCGTCCTTAAAAACTCCCTAAAAGGCAAATTGAAGTTTCCATCCATACACAGCACTGAAAATTGTGCATATGATACTTTGTCTCACTCATTATGATAATAGTATATATTGAGCTTTTAGCGGAGAAATAGGTAGCTGGAGCCGAATGTTAAAAATTTAATTTGGCTCATACAGTTAAATTTACAAAAAAAAAAAGATAAATATTGTCAATTTATATGTGTCGTAAAGAGATATTGTTGACATATTATCGATATGTTTTATCTAAATAACTTGCAAGAATTATGAAAGATAAATGGTTATAAATATTTATTGAACAGAGAACCTAATTTAAAATAATATCTTCGTACATTTTTATTTCTTTACATTTACTCTCACTAATGTGCTACAATTTGTTCTAGACAAGTTTTATCATAAGTTATCTTGTTTTTATCAATTGCACACTATCAGTTTTATGTAGAAAATTGTATTTGTTTAAATCACAAAGCCTAAATGCACATACTATACACTTATTTACTAATGTAAAAATTAAATTTTCAAATGATATCAATGTTAACGCACCTTTGCTTGATACGTTTGCTTATTTATAAACATTTGCGTTGTTTGTACGTAATAAGACAAGTAGAAAGACGTTCAGGTTATATTGCACAGTCGTATGCGCACTTTACCTTCAGTTGTTAGTCAGTTGTCTCCTGACTACTCCACACTAGAGCACGGACTCCTATATATACTGGTCTCATCTCACTGCAGGTTGCGATTGCTAATTATTGTAGGAGTAATTGTAATGTACAAATGTTTGAAGTGTTCTAGTATATTTGTCGACGTGTTGTTTGAGCGCCGTAGACAACAACGTGACAGACAAGTGATTGGTCGATAGAAGTGGCATGACACACCTCACTTGTCAGCTATACTGCTTTGTTACCAACTGTAACATATTGAAATATGTAGGGCGAGTCATACAAACTAAACGTTTTGTCGTTACAGTGTACATTGTAAATCGTCAAGTTAACATAAATAAATAATTGTGCAGTGCGAAGACTATTTCTTTGTATTTGACTCGTTAGAGAAGAGCGCATCTTTGTTGAAACATATGAGTACAGAGGAAGGAAAAAAATAAAACAAAATTCTGCAAGTAGTTGTATTTTTAGGAGGTAAATATCTTATTAGACCTATTATGTTACTACAATTATTTTGTACAGACTGGCTTTGTTTAACGCTTGACAATTAATGCATTATTCTAGTACAATTAATTTTTAAATGCGAAGTGGTATTAAGCAACAGACTGTTATAATAAAATGTGAGGAAAAGTAGTTTTAGCTATGCAGGACCTACTTCAGTTAAGGAAATCTCAATTAGATGCAGTAACATCTGGAAGAAAATTATCATAAGGCTTCCAACATAAATGTGAAGTTGAAAGTATTTATCAATGCTGTGATCTTGGTGAAACTTAGAGGATTCATTGTTTATTGTAGACGCAAGACGTCTTCTTCCAGCTAAAATTCTGGAGCATCAGTTCGGCATATCTAGTCTTTCTCCATCACTGAACCCATACAATCTCTCGAAAAATGTTTTAGCTCATCGAATATCTCCATTTAAATTTAAAAATTGAACTTCCGGGCTCGGAGAAAAAAATTCTCACTACATTATAGTTCAAAACTTCTATAGGCTGTTGGATAATACATCGTATAAAAATAATTACGTACGTATACTAAAGTAAAGAGAAAACTAATTCGCATAACATCTTCCATTCAGACTGGAGTTTTCTGTAGTTAAAATATCATTATATATTGGTAGGAATAAGCTTACAAAAATATATCAACATAAATAATGGTTAAGGACCAAGAAAATTAGAAATTTGCTCTCTCTCTCTGAACTGTGGCCAGAGAAACCCGTGTACTCGAGCAAACATCTGCTTCTAATCGACTGTGTGCTGAGACAAGGGTGAGCCGTTATTGAGCTGGTTCTTTATTTGTTCGTTATTATTGACTCAGAGTGCTACCAGCAGTTGTTAGTACAGTCAAGGACTAGTTGAGAAAGTGATATTACATACATACAAGTGTTTGGATTCCTGTTTGTTATCAAAAACAGCGACTTTGCAGTGTTTTAAGACAATAATAATGTTTATTTGTCCTCTGTGTTTTTTCGCGTGACTATTACACAAAAAAGTATGGCTCGATTTGTATAAGCCATCGTACAAGAATGAACAGCTTTCACAACTGATGATGTCATTTGTGGTTAAGATCGCTCATTATATTAGGCCCTAGTAACAGCAATAATGTGGACACATCTCAATTAATTTATTGGTTTTGAAGGCTAAGTGAGCAAGTCATTACTACAAGTACAGTTTCGTACAAAACAATTTGTTCATTTCAACGACTGAACTCATAAACCACGGCCTTAGGAATGAAGGTCCCAGGCAGCGTGACTATGGGTGGTGCAGAAAAGATGTGAGAGGGAACACAGAAGGTTCAACGCATTTAATTAAATTCCTGTCTGTGAGGAACTTTGTAGAAGGTAACCATGACTCTGTCTCCACAGAGGAGCAGGTAAGGTAGAGGTCAGTTGATATAGCAGTCTTTGATAGCAACACTCCTGTCTACACGGTGGATCAAGGCACCAGAGAACACTCCTAGTACTGGACGACTATACAAGGGAGAGTTACCTCTGGTCTACCAAGCACTCACTACAGCCTCTCTGAGATACCTCCGGCCCGATATTGTCTGCCGGGGAGTTTAGACAGAGAGTGCGCTGGTACATGAACGCTCTGTTGTTGCTGTCGATAAGAACAGAGAATGCTAGCAATGCCAAGTGCGCTCTCCCACACAAGAACTTGGATGTAGTTGCCCTCGGCGCACACTCCGCCCTCGATACAAGAATAGCGGAGTGAACGAGGTCTTAGCAGACAAGGTCGAACTACAAAAATCATAAAAATAATAATAAACTACCAGTAAGAACGTTAAAACCCTGTGGCGAACACATTTCTAGTACTGTGTTGGTCAGAATTGTTACTTTGTAAGCCCAGGGATATGGTTTATTTTCCGCACACTATAACAGGTGTATGTATCTAGAGTGGTGCAAAACATTTTGGGTATGCGTTCCTAACATCGGTAGAAACAAAACGAAATGTCGTACGAACGTGGGTTCGAAAACCATTTGTTTCCGAGCTACATTGTGATAGGTATATTCACAGCAAGAACACATGTGTATATGAAACAGTAAATTGTAAATGTAAATTATAAACACCACCTTGACTAGACAGCTATTAGTGGAGTATGTTCCACCGGTCAATCAACCAGAACAATACAATACAGAATTATCTTGAAACTGTACGACTACTCTAGTTTTCCAGACTATGTCATGAAATGAAAAACTCGAAGTTACAACGTTGACAAAACATAGTTTTGAAGGAACTACCACCCTGACAATATAATGTGTATCTCTTCCCACGTAACGTTCACTACAAGGTCGAAGAAACTGAACAAGGCCAAACAATGTTGTTACAATTAGTTTTCACTAAATTTTATACTCTAGGTTTCTAACATAAATAAATCATATTCTGATTCGTCGCACATCATTTCAAAGCTTTTGAAAATAAGCTGAACCAGTTTCCCTTGCAGTACTATCTATACTTATCTAGGATCGAAAGATTTATAAAGATTTAAAGTAACAACTCTAGATTTTTTGTAGTGTCACTTTAATCATATTAAAATGCCCCTCCGTAATATAGCATTTCATTTCCTGTACGACTTTATCACACCAAACCGAAATATTGATTGTAATATTGGCCACCTATTTGAAGAATTGCTTCGAATATTTATTCAAAAAGTAAAAATTGCAAATAAATCTTTTCAGCAATTCCTGCTGTCAGATGTTATGTTTACACAGAATAAAGGTCGTTATATTAATACAACGTCATCGACTCCCCATCATAAAATCGTTAAACACATTTGACTGAAGTTACACGACCGACATTCTCATGTTCTTTAGATCTTGTCGACAATTATATGTGAGACGACACACTCGTAAAAATAGAGACAACAGAAACGTGTGGTTGTCAAACTATAAGGAATATGGCTACAACAACACAAGGCGTTTACATTGTTTGTTATGTATAAGAGTATAGGAAGTAAAGACTTCATTTAGATTGTTGTAGCAACAATTATTAATACCGGCACTAATAATCTTATTATTGTCCGCTTTCAACCAAACTACAATGAACGTAGTCAGAGAAGAGAACCAATCTACAGTTCGGTCGTTTAGAATATTTCATAGCAAAGCTTTATCTTTGTTTGACGGATATTTTTCTCTACTCATTTCTTTTTAAATCTAATAATGAAAGTTTTACTTTTTATTTAGACTCGAGTTAGTTTAACGTGGCACAATTACCTCTAATTAGAGGCAGTGGTTGGCGCAATGGACAGAGTTCTCGCCTCCAACTAAGAATATCAGGAGTCAATTACCTGTATAGAAAATTCTTCAATATTTCACACGTGGGAAACGTGGCGAACGCTGCTGCAGGGGGTAGGCCTACTTCAATCCTTCTTCCCTTTCCAACGCCTCGGCGAACAATCGCTTCCCAGAACTTCATGTCATGATATTCTTCAGGACTCAACAGATGACTATGTGCGCCCAGTCAACGTCTTCTCGCGAGTTGCAATGAATCCCTGCCCTTCAGTAACCTCTTCATATGGTACTATTGAGAATGAACGTCCACTTCGGGCAGGATCACACTGCGTGTTAGAGAAGGTCGCAGTGAAGGTTGGACCGGCTGCTCCAGTAGCGGATATACGCGCCCCTGCAGCCCGCACAATAGACGTGGACGGGTAAGGCGGGGAAACGCCAACGATTACCTTGGTTCGCATGTGCAAACATTTCGGGACATAACCCACCAGGGATCGAACCCGGATACTCTAAGAGGGAAGCGAGTCATCTGACCCTCGACCACCTATGCGACTCCCATACGATTTATTATTTATCTCAAAATAAAATATTTTGTATGGTATTTTAAATCTGTACAACACAATTATTTTTGTTCCTACATTCTAAGTATAACACAGAGACAATCCACTTATTCAGTGTTCAAACAAGAACACGCACGCTGTCTGGAGGATGAGAGAATGCTCACATGGTGAGAGGGAAGTGGCTGGAACATAAGCAGTTCCTCGAGCAGGCAGTACCAACCTCTGCGGCAGACATCGTGCGAGGGCTGCTGACATTGTTTGTCTTGCATATTGATCGAGCAGCCCGGCCCACCATTGTTTGTCTTGAATTGTTTATACAAGGATGATATTGTTGTCCAGGGAGTACTACGAACAGTTAGCCGACTTGTTGACTTTGACGTCGAGTTGTAGCGCCAAGTACACGTGCTAATAACACTTCTTGAAGGACTTGCTGATGAACTGGAGGGAACGCGACACCAGGCAACTACACTGTTCAAAATTGTCTGTAAATTCACGGAAATATTTAAAGAAAAATACTGTAACTATGCGGAAGTGGGTTTGGTAATTTTTGTTTACGTATGTTTGTCCGTATTGCCAGTTTACGGATGTTTGACCATAACTTTAAATTCATGGAATTATGTTTGTACAATTTTAAAGCATGTTTAGTGTGTTTGTTTAAAATCGGTGGTATTAAATATCAGTATGAAGCCTAGAGTTAATGTGCATGCTCACTGGTGCTAAACGAAGAGAAGAGATGCGGTGCGACGAGCAATACAGCTAAGAACTCGTATCGCGCATGAACAAAGGACCTAACAGCCCAGTAAATGACTGAAGTGTTCCGAGGGAGCCACACACATATGATATTCTCCTCGCTTCTCCTAACCTGCAGTGGCGGCCACACATGTCACTACAAGGAACTTATCACAGCTTAAAAATAATCGCACCTTTTCTCTGCGTTTCGCGCCAGTGGGTGTACATCTTTAAAGTTATTTGTTTCTATAGAATAAATTTTTTTCTCTTAATGATACTAATGAAGTTCTGTAAATTCAGGATGTCAAAAACAAAAGTTGTCATTTATAAAGTTGGTATCTTACCACGGCATGGAACTCCGTTACTGGCTGTCTTGTCCCTGTGGTGTAATGGTAGGCCAACTCCCGTGGCTCAGTTGGTTGAGCGGCCGGCTTTGGTACGGGGGGTGCTGGGTTCGGTTCCCAGGTCAGGCTGTGTGTAAATTTGTGTTTGTCCATTTGGGTCTCAAAAATTGTTACTATACAAATTGTCACTTGAATTAAGTCACATTAAAGGAGGGAATGTTTGGTGCAGTGATGATGCGAAAACATCCGCCTCGCCACTGCACCAAACATTTTTTAAAATAAAAATTAAACTAAAAAAATTTTTTAAAAATGATAAGCGTGTCTGCTTGGAACTTTTAAGGTCGTGGGTTCGAATCCCGACAATTTTGAGAAACATTTTCATGTTACTAAATGGTACGTCAAGGTATCGAGAAAACATAGCAAATAAGAGTATTTCGCATTTCAGGAAAATAAAGTGCCAGTATAATTTAAAGAAATTAAGTTTTTGTGAGGAAATCGGATTGTCCGTAATTTTACGGACGATTCCGTTATCTAGAAAAACTGAGTGCCCGTAATTTTACGAAGATTTCTGGATAAATTTTGGCTGTACCTTACCGTAATTTCACGGAAATGTTTTCTAACAGTGTAGCGGGTTGCAGACGCAGACTAGTAAAATAATACAGAAGCCCAACTACCACAAGCGAGACCTTCATTTATTTGACTGTACTTATCAGAACAATGTAACTGCGTGCGATACCACATATCTGTTATTTACGACTAGAACCTCGAGACGCTGGAAGTTATAACTTACAGTCACTTACCACGAAGCTGAGATGCAGGCATGTACGTCAGGCATTGACACAAATTGCTGCAACAATAGTTTCTTGTCAACCAAGAGTGCCTGGCTATAATTGACAAAAGATGACGACACAGAAGTTCATTGCAGGCTCTTTGATTTTCCATTGATTGGCTGAGCAGACATGGTTATGTCATGGCGTATGACAATCATATTCCACTCGAACTTTCACTTATGTTACAAACATATTTGGAATAAATCAACTTTTTAATAGCAAGTTCTGGAGATCATTGAGAACGTAAGCAACCATGCTACATTGTCTGGGATGTAATTGGGTAGTCGCTCGGGCGACAGCCAGTCAGAAACCAGAGATAAAGAGTAACTGAATATGAAAATATTTCATGTCATTTCTCACTTCCTCATAAGTGACCTACGAAATATTGGATCTCACAAGACGTAATACTTCAAAGGCGATATTCTCACTTTTTCCTAGCTTTTCAGATAAGTATTTTCGAAGTCCAAGAAAGAGTATATGTAGTGAAACAGTTGCATAGTTTTACTACCAATTTTTATAAAATGTAAACATATTTGTAAACAAATAATGGTAATTATTTTAATAATTACATTTTCGTTACTATCTATAAAATACTACTTTTTGTCTTTAAAACACTAAGTTTACACATTAAGTAATTATGGTAATAGCCTGGACTTCACGTCCAATCTGAGAATCGTACTAAGTAATGTGGTAATATCCGGGACGGAAGTCAATGATTATATTACAGCTCCCTCAAAACAGTTTAGTTGGAAACATGTATAATACTCGTGATTTATTTACGTGTTAACTATAGCCCAGTGTTTTTATTTTCTTGGGAAAGTTAAAAAATCAATTCAACAACGAAATTTGTTAGGACTCTGGCATTTTTCCTATCTAAACCACAAAGAGATAAAACAAAACACATCACATGCATGGTAGGCTGGCAAGTGGAGCTCAATATATCCACTAGGTTAAAAAACACGCATGTGGCAGTGCAAGATTGTAATATTTGTATAATAATTTTCTCTTACGCGTCTTTTTGCACGTAGAGAAAATAATTTTTCATTCTGTCATGACTGCACTGCGTTAAGTAAAAATAGTGGTTGGAACATTGAAAGAAAATGGAAAAACAAATGTTAGAATTAGTTTAAAGCTTAAATGAGTTGAAGTAATCGTTTAAAAAGCAGGTGTGTGTTCTTAAGCCACAATTACATTAGATTACATAAGCAGGACAGTCTGTGGCCGGGTCCAGGGACCGGAGACCGGACCAGCAAGGGAACTACTGCCTGACAGAGAGAAGATAGGGGGAGGAGGGGAAACATAGGGGATGAAGGGAGGGGAGCCCCCACCCCGGGCAACAACGTGTGTATTGAGGCAGGCTCCCACCACCAGCATCTTCTCCGGGCAACAAGCGTCCATAGTTCACTATCAACTATATACAACTTGTTCATGATAACATGAGAACTTTTGTAGACAAGTCCTCGAGTGATGCAGCCAATAGCAAAGCAGAACAAGCAACATTGCTCAACAATAATACCGACTTGATCCATGTTACGCGACGTTGTTTGCGTTGTGTTTAAGTCGTTGTATTTATTCTTCGGGAGTTTAGATGGTAACACTATTGTTTAATTTGTGGAAAGTATCGCGTAAAGTATCTTACTTTTCCTGCTGACGGTACTGAGCAGTGACTGGTGAATTGTGACTTGACGTCTGCTATGCATCCGTCTGATAATACTGATGTTTGGAAGGTCAGGCAGAATCAGCAGAGGCTGGCTATGTCTCAATGGCGTCTGATTGTTATGTTATCATGCTGACGTTATCTGCAGAATATCTAAACATACATTTAGAACTAACTTTGTATTTCGTAAATGCCAGAAATATAGTGGTGGGATGTTAATGATTTCATGCTGAACATGTTTCGGTTATTTGTTTAAAAATGAAGTCCTGTATAAGCATATTGTACGAACTTTAAATGACATAATCAAGACTGGTAATTGCAAGCTGACACTTGGAGGATTGCCAGCAGCCTTAGTAGCAAGACATCGTAGAAGTCAACAGTATATCTAAGAACTCTCAGATCTACTGATTTATGAATTTACGCTCATCTTCGTCCTATTGGTTGAAACAACATACGACACGCCCAGTGTTCTGCACGAATTTTATTATTAGTCGGCTTTCAACCAATGAGGTGCAGGAATGCTTGTCACAACTTTTGTAATATTGCCTAGAAGGAATAATGTTCCTTTCAGCATTATACAGAACTCCATTTATTTGTTTCTAAAAACGTATGTTTACATGGCTATACAGCTGTTTAAAGAAATTGTTGAATACTCAGCTAAATAGTGATACTACATGTTCACGTCGCAGAGAAATTTCCTCTGACACTTTATCCTAGTAATACTTGGGCTTATTCTTTAATATGTTAAGCAGGTTTGTTTGATACAAAGGTTTTTTTTTTAACCAATTAAAAACGGCACCTCTGTCGTACTTCCGACATCCCAGCTGACTAGAGTTCCAAAACTACGACCACTGGCAGCTGTTAGAGCTACTAAATGGCTCGCTACTGGCCACTAACCTCAGCGACGTCATCAAAGTATACTAAAGTAATCTTAGTAAAACAAGATATGCGGAGTGTGTGCTCCAGGTAGGAATGTTGACTCTTGAGACGTTGTTGCACTCGACAGAGAGCTACATCTGTGGTCGCCATGGCAACGCGTGCTTGGCGTATCCTGGACCCTGCATACACGTGTCGGCAAGTAGCTGGGGGGAGGGGGGAGAGCTAACACTACAACTCTCCAATACGCGTGGCATGCCAGGTATCCCGTGCAGCATGGAGCAACCTTACATTCCCACCTTGCATCCAGATTAAACATAACAAATACAACATTCTATAATGCTCAATAATTACCTCACCCTCGCTCTTACTTCAAAATAATAAGGTAGTTCTCACCCCGTGTGTTGCATCTTACGTTTATAACTCATAACAATATTTCCGTTCAAATTACTAATAATATAGTGTTATAGCTCTTTAGAACTGTACAAATGCTACCGCATTAGTCACGAAATTTTACGTACTCATTACCTGATAACTCTGAAAAGGCGAGAATATATTACTTATTACAAAATAATATATACATAACTGCGTGATCAATAGTGGTCAGAAGTGATGTATTTATGAGTTAATAGCCAAGGTAATGTATCCTTCTTGACAGCGACCGTGATACATATGATTGTGTAAGCAGACTATATACACAGTAATTATAGCTTGGCTTCTGATGACCCAGATAAATATGTTTACGGAAAATATTTGTGCGTCACTTTGTTTGAATGCCATGTGTGCGCGCGTGAAGTCGTGCTTCATGGTAATTGGCAGTGTGTCTCCATGTAGAGGTACCGCTTATTGACTGTAACCAATCATAACAAGGTAACTGCGACGTCACACGTCTGTGATAGCTGAGAGTTTAACAAGTCCTATCTCTGACCTTGAAGCATATATGTCATGTAAGGCACTGAAACATAGCGTATTCATATTAATAGGGCGTGGTACATAATTTTAGTTCTGATTGAATTATATGAAAACCATAAAATATCAATACTAGACGCAGTTTCATGCAATATTCTGGGGAAAATATTTCCTGTACGGCTACGGAGACAGCGAATGTCCATATAAACGGAACATAAGAATGCGAGACGGCAATATCGCGCCGTTTAAGTTCAAGCTGGGATCAGAGCATACCCGATATATTCTGATATTATATATTATGCTAGAAATTTTTTGTTCCAATAATTTATTTCTACTGCAGAGTTTGCGAGGATAAAGAACTAGGAATTGATATTCTCGTAAATTGAATGAATGGAACAACTGATTCTAATAAAATTGTCTCAAGAATTTATCACGTTTCTTCATTTGAACATACGCTTCGTTCAGAACATCTAAGAAAGTAATATTCTTCGCAAGACATAATACGTTTATTGTACGCTGCGAGTATTATTGGGTTGCTGTCCGAAACTCTACAATCTCGTAAAGAGACGATAAACATTTTCCAAAGCGAGTTGGATTTTTATGTTCCAGATATTTGTTTTTGCACGGAGAACAAAAAAAAATATTCTGATATCTGTCACAATGCGTAATGACTTCACATTGCATTGTTCACATCTGGAAAGCAAATATTTTTTCCCTCTCTAGGAATATTTGACAATACAGATAAGGTGATCACGAACCACTGACGACGAATATGAGTGAAACTTGTAGCTAAAAGTGTATTATAATGTAGACTGACTATATATAGTTAGGAAGCCATGATTATTATGTGAAGGTGTTTGCTACAACTTGTTTCAGTGTCTTGTATGCAACCTGCAGCTCTGTTGAGTGATCAGTGATTGGTTGTTGTTAACTCTCTGCTTCTTGCTGTTCTACCTGCCAATCACAGGCGTGCGAAGTTGCAGTAGCTTTGTTCTGGTAGGCTCAGTCAAATAACTGACTTCTCTATACAAAGACACGCCGCTAATAACCATAAAGCATAGCAGAAGTTATGTATGCAATGCAAGGTAGAAACATATTTGTTCGAACTTCAGGTCCATACTTTTATTTCATTGTCCAATGAATGTAACTAATTAAATGTAGGAGGGAAAATCTACAAGAATATGTTGCGATAGTAAGCGGTGCTGTGCTGTAAAGAGGCACGCAGTGTATGTTCCCGTGTTCATCATTACATAACATAGTTAACATGAAACTATAATCACAGTTTAGCTCTAGATATAGCCTTATACATTTATATATATATGATATAATAGAAATATGTATGGATATGACAGACTCCGAAAAGATTACAGAACGTTTTTCTTGGTGTGTTTTAACTTTCACCCTATGCTTTCTTAGTATTACGACTGTTTCACAACATTATAGAACTTGCTAGTAGCTCGTAGTATTTAAAGGCGTGGCAAACAAGACATTTGTACCTATACGAAACAGAGAACTACAAGCCAAAAACAGATATTTGGTTCATTCCTTCTTTTAAAAACTGCTTTTGTCTACAATTTTCTTACAGGTTCTGTTATACTAATCATTTTATGCTAATTTCTTTCTATAGCATCTCTAACTATAACATGACATGCCCTTTCTGACTATATAAGTGCTAATTCTAAACATTTACAAGTAAAATAACACATTCATTAGTGGCAAGTAATAAATATTTCTGGCGTTGGTGAAACAAGTTAGCTGAACAATAGCGGCTTTGGCACTAACTGAACACATGTGCCTGTAAACAGAACGGCATTTTAACAGAAGTTGCAGTGTTCTATGACTGTGTTGATTACTACAAGCAGTAGTAAGTATGTGTATAGAGCGTGACTGGACAGTAGCTGACGTCACACGCCTTGTAAGAGGACAGCGTGACGCTAGTAAACCTCCAGTATTGTAGTAACAGAGCTTACTGTGGTCGTGACACAGTGGTGTCCGGCTTCTGATACAATCCCTAGTCTGTTGCAAAATAATGATTTAATCTATTGTTATTGAATTGTCAAATAAATAAGTAGTTTGAAAAACAAGATTAATTAATTTTGTACGCGAATGAGCTGAGGGTGTTATAATTTTGTACAGCGGTAAATATACGTATCATTGTACCACATTCAGCGTCATTTGCTAGAATAGCAAGGCATTTAACTAGGAACTCATTTGAGAAACACGTATTTCACAGACTATTTGGTAAAATTAAAACACACACAATTACTAATTGTAGAAATTTGACTTATGTTGTTTCCTAAATGACCAGCTCAATTGATGAGCCAACACTAAGCCATATATTAGATGCACGCATGGTGCTATACATAACGTTCATATGATAGCAATTTGTTAAGATAGTTATTTATTGTGTGTCGAAAAAACGCCACTGGTGCCTAATGAGAATTTTGGACGTAATGTGTATCATACTAGTGTGGCGGGTGGTAACTTCGTAATATGTTATCAAAACTTGAGGAAGTTTTCGTGATATTGTAAATGTCTGCAGCAGTTTTGATGCGTATGTTATTTTAAGGTATAAAATGATATCTGGTCAAGTAACTAGTTAACGTATTTAGAGAAATGTAACCAAATGCCTTGTATGCAGGTTACACACATTGTACGGCATGTTGTGCATATATTCAACTAACAAAACATCCTTGAAATGAGTACCTATATTTTAATGGTAATGGCTGATAGTTTATACATATATATGCATACATATATTGTTCAGGGCAATGTGAGCACTGCTTAAGTTTTCTTTCGGCTATTTTGCATTCGTCATTAATATTTTTAATATGAAAACTATCACGAAACCAAACACCAGTGTAAATGTTTCACCACACTGGAAACTAATTCTCTTTGGCGGCAATAAACACAAATAAACGTTAGAGACGCACAGTTTAAAGTGAACAGCCTATCACAGTATTTGTTGTAATAAAAATTCTGATGTAAATGCATCCTAGTGTTACAGGGAAATAATGACATACTTCCAAAGGCAATATTGTTTTTATTCGTGTGTTGTGTAATCGTTAAAACTGTAAACTACAACGTCTGACCATTTTTAAAGAAATGCTTTTATATTTAAATTCTTGACATAAACGTAATAAAAAGTCAGGGGATATTGTTCACTGTGTTAATACTTTTCCACAGCCTTCACCGGAAGGCAATCACATGCCGGCTGTAATATGTCGTCACAAGTGATACCTTCCCACCATGTCAATAGGACTACAGATGTAGATGTAACATTTGGGTGGATTTTACATGAAAACTGCGGGTTCTAGAGAATTGTCAAATTACTACCGTGCCAAACATCACTTCCAGGTCACAGTAACCAGACTAAATGCAACAACAGGTAAGGACGCAAGCAGCTACTTATACATGATGGATATGCAAATGTCGCACCATAACTTTATTTTATTACAGATGTCGGTTTCGTACTTCACATACCACATTCGATTCTATCACCGCAAGTATTTTACATAATACCCCACAGAATATCATTTATGAACTTCACATTTAAGGATCCTCAATATTTGTAATGAAGCACCGGTGTCATCAACTATCTTCTTTTACGTCAGCTGCACCCTGGCTAAATTTAGTTACATTGTTTAGAAACACGCTGTATAAGCAGACACATACGCCGGTGTTTTGGAGACTGTTTTGTCTGGAAAGTCAGTAACTTGGCTTCACGTCTCGTCCACAACGAGGTTATTAAAGATGACATGATATTGGATAGGAGACGATGGTTAAAGAACCGTCTATCTCACTGTTTGCCTGGAACAATTTAGGAAATAGTTGTAAATCGATACCTATATGGCCGGAGCTAGGAATCAAAACCGGAACATTTTTAATGTGAGTACAACATGTTACCGTTGTGCCACCTTGCTCGGTTTTGGTAGCAAATAGTATCGCATTTTTAGCTTACTTTCTGTCCGTGTGTGTGTGTCCGCGTGTGTGTGTGTCCCACCTAAAAACTTTTGTACCAGTGGACCGAGTTACATAAAAACTTTATACACATATAGTACTTTGAAATTTGACTTGATTTTTATATATTTTGTAACAGTGGACCGAGTTACATAAAACTTTATACACATATAGTACCTACTTTGAAATTTGACTTGATTTTTGTATATTTTGTACCAGTGGACCGAGTTACATAAAACTTTATACACGTACAGTACTTTGAAATTTGACTTGATTTTTATATATTTTGTACCAGTGGACCGAGTTACATAAAACTTTATACACATATAGTACTTTGAAATTTGACTTGATTTTTATATATTTTATACCAGTGGACCGAGTTACATAAAACTTTATACACATACAGTACTTTGAAATTTGACTTGATTTTTATATATTTTGTACCAGTGGACCGAGTTACATAAAACTTTA
>PNEQ01058556.1:0-29667 GCA_003012365.1 Medauroidea extradentata | reverse complement strand
CTGACGAACCTGAATTTACGCATGCCGACGAGGTAAAACGTATAATTAAACGTATGAAGCCCCGCAAAGCACCTGGGTTCGATACCCTACAAGCTATAGTTCTCAAGCAGCTGCCAGAGTCTACACTAGAGGCTCTGGCTAGGTGCATAAATGCAAGTATGACACTTGCGCACTTCCCCACGCCCTGGAAACGTGCCAATGTTATTGTTTTTCACGAGCCAGGCAAGGATCATACCTTGCCACAAAATTACCGCCCCATAAGCCTATTAAGTACGCTCTCAAAAGTGCATGAATGTGTTCTGCTGCGCCGCCTCGATACGCATATTCAAAACGAGAATATTTTTCCTAACGAGCAATTTGGCTTTAGAACAAAGCATTCCACTGTTCATCACTTAGTCAGACTAACTGAACACATAGCTACAACTTTTAACTGGCGACAACATTCAATAGCAGTCTTTCTTGATGTAGAGAAAGCATTTGACAGGGTATTTCATGCTGGACTACTTTTTAAAATGTACGAGAAAAATTTCCCCGATTGTTATATTAAACTCATTTTCTCTTACTTAGATAGGCGCTCCTTTGCCGTTACTATTGACGGAGCGACCTCAGAATTTAAAGAAATTAGAGCAGGAGTACCCCAAGGCAGCATTTTAGGCCCAGTACTCTACAATTTATATGCTAGCGATATTCCGCGGCCCCCTAATTGGAACATGAACCTAGGTGTATATGCCGACGACACAGTTATATACACGCGATCCAGAAGTGCCGAGATCGCATCTCGGCGAGCCCAGGAAATGCTCAATGAGCTAGAAAATTATTTCCGCCTGTGGCGAATTAAAATTAATGTAAGCAAATGCGAAGCTGTGGTCTACACACGCCGACACATTCCTGCCAATCTTCCGCGCCGCACTCTATTTAACGAGGAAATACCATATAAAAACGAAATTAAATATTTAGGCGTAATACTGGATAAAAGGCTGACATTGCGAAGTCATGTTGAGAGCAAGAGAAACCTTGCTTATGCTCGCATGTCGGCGCTTTATCCAATGACAAATCGGACTATTAATTTATAATACAATGATCCGCCCCATTTCAACATACGCTGCTCCTGCGTGGGCTTATTGCGCAAAATCGCACACTCGTACTTTACAAGTGTTGCAAAATAAATGTCTAAGAATCGCGGCATAACGCTTCCGTCAGAATTATTGCGTCAAATGAACGACGGTTCCAAAGAGGAATACATGCAGAGGTTGGTACGAAATTTGCAGTAGCGATGTGTTATTTTTGTGTGTTGGAGAATCTGCTTTCAAGTTTCAGCCAATAGAAAACCTCTATGAACAAAAATATTATACAGCTGTAACGAGAATGACATTATTTGCACTTAAACCTGTACAATTATTTACAAGTGACACAATTAACGTGTATTTTTATTCACAAGTGGCACTTTAGTTTAGTAAACGTATGAACAGAACTTGAAGAAACTGTGGTCAAGTGGCGATATTCTGTGGCAGTCGTGTGGGGTTTGCTTAAATATTAACTTCATGAGTCAGTGTAAACGTCACTATAGTAGTAGTGTTGCTGTCGAAATAGAAATATCAGTACTTGACCATAGCTTTTTTATATCCTCATTTGGATGTTTATATGAGCAATGTAAAATATAACACGGTAAATAAAGTTCAACATAATTTTTAACATTTCAATATGTAGCTTATAATTTTGAAGTATACATATGATTTACAGTGCAAATTTATTTTCTGTCAGAGCATTTATAAAAAAATAACAGAAGGCGATAGTTACTATTCTCCATTCAATAAAAAAATTTTCCTTACATTTGAGGAAAATATATATTTTGTGGTCTCCTTGACCCTATACACGATATAAATTTAAAATTGGTTCCCAATTTAGGAAAAAGACAACGCATGAACATAAAAAACGTACCGCTCAAAATTACAAAAGTTTTAATTGTCTTCGTCGATATATCTGTAAGGTACAACGTTATAGGTTAATTGCCAATACAAGCGGTAGCAATGTTTTTAAAAGTGACCTACTACGTTGCGTATAAACACTGGTTTCTCGGGATCTTTTCCGCAGAGAATTATTTTGTCTTATGCGTTTTGTACTACAGATTCAAGCCATGAATATTAAAATACCGGAATTTTTTTTCTACCGCACATCACTTTCATTTGGTTTGGTTATACTAACACATTTAAATTACAGACAAAATACATGCATGCACTAATACAGCGCCAATTATTACCTATATAAACATCAGTTAAAACCATTTGTTTTTGTCATCAAAAATATTCAATAAAAACTGTATTACTTATTTAGGCAGGGTATTACAACATTTCTCTCGGCCTCGTCGCGCTAATGGGGGCTGGAGATAAGGGCTCAGGAGGTCTCGCGCCAATGAGTCATGCCTCGTGACGCACTTGCGAGGCAGTCCAAATGCTTGTTACGACATCACATGTTTGAACGAGCCTATCTTGCAGCTTTCAATTGTTGTAGCTGAAAAAGCCTGCCTCGCTCAAGCCTTGTACAACTCTTTTCAGCCCTCTAATATTTGACTTTCGCAAGAGTATATACACACACACACACACACTCGTAATTTATCTTGTAAGTAGTAGTAACTGATGATTTCAGACACAATCAAAGTATGTAGTTATTTTTTTCAGAGATTAATATTTTTGGTTAACCACTTATTACAACTCTGTTGATGCTAAAGGAAGTATTAATTAAAAGGATTGACTAAATTGCTAGGAAATAAAAGTGATGAAAATTAATTTTATCTTGTTTATTTTTCAGTTAATTATTCATCACAATTAATAAATCATACATACATTTATACATACATCAAGCTCACATCATTCCATCATTTCACAACAGTTTCCAGAGTCCAGTTTTATGCACACAATACAGTATTACCACAAAAATTATTTATATAAATCATTATTCACTGTATTCAAGAAATTTTAAGATGTCTTTGAGTATAGCACGTACATGTTTACGTACCAAGGAAGCAAGGTAGTCCTCTCCTACAACAGGACACATAAATGTAGAATCACCAACAACGTCCTGTTCTTCCATGGTTGTCTGGTCCCCAACATCGTAACTTAGAATTTGGTTACCATCTTCAGCATCGTTACAGGATGGAGAGGTGGCTTCAGTCTCGGAGAGGACTGGTGACCACATTAATTGCTTTTGCATAAGTGAATGAGCTACGTCTTCATTGGAGGCAGGAAGAGGTGTATTGCTTCGCATGTTGAACACTACACATTTACCTTCAGAGTAGCAGCCAACCATCTCTTGACAATGTTCCCAACTTTTTGGATAATGTGCATACAGCCAATGTTCACCCAAGTTGCATTCTTCAATGTATTCCTGGTAGTTACCTTCACCGTTCCAGTAGGAATACTCCGCACACTGATCTCCAGGCTTTACGTGATCGTAATGCTCGGCAGGAGCGAAGCGCTGCATCTTATCACTTTGCTGGTCTACAAAGAACTTCACAAGAGAGCTGTGGAGGGAACTGGGAAAAACCCACTCATCTTCTACGTGGAAAACTGGTACAATTTATCAGATTGTCACATACTCTCGTGCACATACGGGTGAAATGACACTTGATTTAGCAGAACAAATTTCCAGTAATTTCTGCGTCAGTTTCACTTGCAGACTCGTCATTACATGTTGCCTCCTCCATCTTGACTGGTAATTAAGAATTGCCTTTACTGACATATATTTACATTTTTATCTTGTAACACCCCTTCAAAAAATTAGCTGGTGAGACATTGATTTCTTGCAACAGTTTTTCTCTATACACAGGACACAAATAAGAAGCACAACCCACTGTAAGGCATTGGGTATGTGTAGATGTTATTGCACTTATGTTCTGTTGCAGTCCATCGCATTTTTTTCGAAACAATGTACTCTGGTGTCTCAACTCCTGAATTCATTTGGTCCAAAGTCAGTGGTAGTGGCAAAAATTGTTTGCATTAATGAACAGGGCAGTTATCAACATCACATGCAAAACAATCTGTAACTCTGCTAGTAGTGCGTGGTGAGAAGGGGTCGTTGAACGTTACACGAAAGTGGTTGCCATCTCTACACATTTCAAAATAAGTTCTGTTCAGAATATCTCCACTCCACTCTTCACTTTCAAATTGAATTTCATAAATTACACACTGTTTGTTGGTGACCACATAGGCATAGTTATCTGACCAGAGCTCGAAC
This sequence comes from Medauroidea extradentata, assembly GCA_003012365.1. NCBI lineage: Eukaryota > Metazoa > Arthropoda > Insecta > Phasmatodea > Phasmatidae > Medauroidea > Medauroidea extradentata. Next base: position 25,437 of record PNEQ01058556.1, on the reverse strand, counting down.
ATGGGACGAGGTACAGCTTCCTCCTTTGTAGGGTCAGGTCGTAGTACTGGTTTGTAGTCTTGAACGTCATTGTGGTCTTGAACATCATTGGAGTTTTCAGAGTCACTAAAGCTTATATAAATATTGTTGCGAGCTTCGTGACTAAAGTATTCATAAATGTCATTGCGAACTTTGTCACGAAAGCTTATATGACTGTTGTTGGGATCTTCTATCATTTTTCTACGTTTCCTATAAACCTCTTCCTTGATGAGTGAAAATGTTCAGTTCCATTGATGATGAGAGCACAGTACAGTTTAACAAGTTGACTACGATTACAAATACACTTTACAAATCAGAGGTGTGCATGGAGACGTCCACCGAAGTTTCCCTTTCCTCAAAATGGCAGCGTGGGTCCAGCTACTGCACCTTTACACCCAGCGAATAACTTGTTCTTCATGTCTTAATTCGTAGGAGATAAAACTCACGCTGTTTCGGCGAATGATGTTCTCACCTTTAAATCGATTAATAAGCTCCTCAGTTGTGGATGGTAGCTGGCTATCTGGACGGAGATGGAAAACTGGGCAGTCTACAAACTTGCAGGGAACAGGCGTCACACTGAACACGTCTTCATCGTTGACCCACAGAAAGTGTTCAAGTCCATTGCAGAATTCGAGACGATCTGGAAGACCAACAGGCATGTAGTGCACCCAGGGAAAACCAACTTCCGCCTCTTCTGGTCGAAATCTGGTGTCCATTGTTCACCATGCTGCGTGCTGTGAATAATGTAGTAACTTGACCAAGCAGTAACTGAGATGCCTCCAGTCCGGACCTGCTATATACTATCTATGCTGACGTTATGCTATCTCACGTCACTGGGGTTCACAAAACACCACAGCCGTAGCAGTTGCACATTCAGTCGCGAACAGGTCCGGTCCCACTCACATGACTCGCAGGCGTGTTCAGGCTTGTCGAACTCAAGTAGCGAAGCGATGGACACTCGTACGTAGTTTGCAAGTCTATAATATTAACATTTTCATTGCAATAAATACTTAGCCATTTTTTCTGCTCCACTCCAGCAACAAAGATAACTTCTTCATCACCAATAATTTCAGCTAATACGTCTTTAATTTTCTCGTAATCATCATATCCGTCTTCCAAGTTTAGTCCATGATAATTTTTTAAGCCATTTATTTTTGCATTTACTTTTCTTATCCAATAATTTTCAGTGAAATGGTGGCAGGAAGCTATGCATTGTCACTTTTCCATCATGGTATGCTATGCTAACCTCTTTAAGAATAAATCCGAGTTGAGACTGGAAGCCTTGGATGCTAGCGTACATGGTGACGTCCAAGATCAAACTGAGCTTAAGTTAGTATTTTCACCACTTTATCCCTTGCATTATATGTTGCCAAACGGTCGTGGATAATGAGAGCATAGGCCTGTGTGCTGGCAGATATATTCTCTGCTGCTGTCATTTCAATGCGACAATCAATTACTCCTGTGTTTATACGAACGTCTTGTTTACTCATGTCAAATACAAGGAGCGGGGCACTGTTCATAAACTCATCAGGTTCGAGTGTGGCCGAAGCTTCGTGTCCATAGTATGATTTCTGGAAATCTGCAAACATTTGGTATGCCAACATGAAGGAACCATTACTGAAATTCGCGTTCAGGTCCACGTACGGAAAACTTTCAGAGTTAAAATAAACTTTGGCATTCTTTATATTGATAAGATCAAACTTTGAGCGATCTGCACTTGTAGTATTCTGTCTTCCAGTCTGGAATGCTAGAATTATGTAGTGTAGTTTTTCCATTGCAAATGATGGTTTAACATTCCAATTTACGTTTTGAGACTGAGTAAGGGCCGGACAAGTTTCCAAACTCCACGAGCGGAAAGCTACATCTATATTCCTTCCTTTCTCGACAAACCTTAGTAGTTTTATTCTCTCCTCCATTTTTACTTGAACATGTGACGGCAGCCACTCTATCGATGTATAGAGTGTGTTGTGACCTCAGGGTTTTCTGCAGTTTCCAGTAAAGCATTTGTCTGAGTATTGGCTAAAAGTATGACCAACTCTTGTTTAAAATTCACTATAATATGCTTGTAATCTTCGGCGAATCATAGAAACGAGGAAAGTCGTACATATATTTCAGATCTTCCACCTTCATACACAGGGATATTATAATTTGGTTCGATTCCCCATCCAGCCATTTTGGCTGCGGGCAGTTGGTTGTGTGTTAGAGACAGGTAGTTATTCATAGTAGCAGAAATACCTACATCCGTGTCTGATCAACCTCGACACCATTAAGTTCATAAGCAATTTAATTAATCATGTGAAGTAGGTACTCCATTTCTAATTATCTTGGTTGGTTACAGGTAAGGCATTTCCAACCTTTGTAATAATTGCATAATTCTAGTAACATGGTAAAGTATAAATGTCCTGGTTTTGCACCGGTATTCGAACTTCGGACGACAGCAGGTATGGCCCAGGCAGGTAAGGCGAATAAGCATGGAATTCGATCTTGCTATGGAATCCTCGTAACTAACGGGCTCGTCCACATTCAGTATTTCTGCTTCCATTCTTGCTTGACTTTGAAGCCTAGACTCTTTAGAATCACAATATTTTTACGTGTTAACATGCTGGTTGCTCGTGACAAACTGACCTTTGGCTTGATCGGGAGACTTGTTTTTATAATCTATTTTCTAGAACTCAGGCCCATCTTTTTTCAAGTGCAAGCACGGTGTAATTCTCTTCGTTTCTGAAATTAGAACAGTCGCTGAAAACTCGTGAAGTGTATTATGATTCGGTTTACCGTTTATATATGAGCCTGTTACAAGATTTCAGTTTACTCTTATAACATTCACCGACAAAATGTTTACAGGTAGTGTTAACTGGTGAACTTTTCCGCTCTCATACACTTTGTGTTCGAATCCCAGCATGGATGCTAGCGTATCTTTCTCGGTAAAGTCAATATCTTCGCTGCATAATAGTGTGTTTGGATTTCCTCGCAATACAAAAGTTACGTCAGGACCTAATGCTTGCTTGATGTATGCTGCAATATCTTCAATCTCATATGAACTATCCACATTAGGTACAGAGTAATATGTTCGGAAATTAATTAGTGCCACTGACCACGAACCTTTTAAATCCAGAGCTGGAAAATGCACGGAGCGCAGCTCTGAGTCCTTGCCTGTCAAGATCAAATGTTACAGACATGACTGATGTAAAGTAGGTAGTGCTTGTAGGTACCACTATTTATTAATCACTGATTAAGAACTTAAGACATAAATGGCCACAGTTCCAATGGGTACGTAATTGCTCATTGAAATAATTATAACTTAGTTCCAATGCCTTAAAATACTTGCCCACTTCAAGGGCAGGTGAAGGTTTCCAAAACTATCGTAGTAATCAACATTGTTTCCATATTTTCGATAAGACACCCAGTGAGTTCCTCGGCCATTAGCCGAATCTAAATATATAATTCCACATTCGTTATTTCTTGGTTTTGAATGGTAATTTGTCTCTCATGTACACACTCTCCTGAAATGAAGTATTTGCAATTTTCTAGCAAACTTTATTAAATCTAGGTTTGTTAGTGGTCTGCTGGGTAGTTATAGGACTGTTTCCTTCTCTTTCTGGTTCTTTTTTTTTTTTTCAGACATCCTCCACCCACAGGGGTAAAGGCCTTTCCAATTTTTTGACCCTAGTGCAATAGCTTCAATTTGCTTGTTGCGGCGTTGAAGTTCTTCTCACTGCTTACCTTGGTTTTTCGATGTATTCACTGCTCTGGTAATACCACTAACATCACGAATCAGACCTTCTAGTGCAGCCAAGCCAGGTAGAAAGACTAAGTGTTTCTTGCTTGCTATCTTCTTCTTACGACTTTTATTTTTTATCTGACTATGTTTTGTCAGACTGTTTGGATGTACAATCATTTAATTCGGGTGTTTGTAGGAGTGGATTGTCCGCCCTTTATTCGCAAGCCCATTCCTCGCTTGACTTTAGTCTTCATGATCTTGGATACACCCCAAGCAGCGACTCTTTCACCAAACTTTGATTCCTTAGATTTAGCAAACTTTTTTTCTCTGTTTGCAAGGACAGTGTCAGCAGCATGTTTATCTTCCAGCTTGTTACTATTAGAATAGGCTATGTCGTGCTCCTTGCACGCCTTGTCCAAATCGTTAACTCCAGCGTCACCACGCTCGAGCCTCTTATTTATCTTCGTTCCCGGTCCGCAGAATCTGTACCAGGAATATGTACTTCGAAGGGCAAGTCATTTATAAGAGTATTCACTAGTCCTCTTCCGCTCTTGATCTTATTCCTACGAGGCATCACGATACACTGAATTGAAAATATGTAAGTACCTGTTTTTATGCATTTTATTCAGTATCTTTCTAGCTTTCGAACAGTATGGATGTCAATGATGCACCTCCGCTGTCGCTTCTGTGGTAAAGTATTTACAACCATGCGTAGTATGTTACAGCAAGAAAAAACATGTATGATGAAGACCAAGAATGACATTTCAGTGTAAATTCTGCCAACATCGGTTTTCTCTAAGTGATGCTTTGAAGAGACATAAGATTTGTGGAATTGGATATCCACAGTCGCATCTACAACAAGAACCTCAGCAGCAATCACATCAAATTTTTATGAATGCTCCACACACATCTACTCACACAACTATGTGTGCTACACGTGCTCCACAACCATCTCCTCACACAACCAGTGGCGAGGCGTGGATTGGATGGTTATGTAAGCAAGCATACCGGTACAGGAAGTTTTTCACTAGTACCTTGCCATTAAAGCAGGGGGTCCGGGGTCGTCCTCCGAGAAAATTTGAATTTTAACGTGCAATTTGGTGCTATTTAAAGGGTTTCTGAATGTAAATATTAAATATAAAACTCAGAAAAAATTGTAATACATTTAAAGATATTTTGTTAAAACTCATCGATTTATTTTGAACAGGTGAATGGTATTTTTTTCGGAGGGGAAGGGATGTAGCTGGCCCTACATGACCCATGCTGTGTTTATCCTATATTAAATATATGTAATTACAAACATATATCTTATACCCGTACACACAGACCACACCACACAAGTAAAATACGTTCAATCACACATACAAACATTTTATATTACTAAACCAATCCAATAGTACAGTGATATGTACTAGAGCATTATTTTGTATAAACAAGTAAAATTAATGTTTCATAAACTGACCAAAGTAATGTTTGATTTGGAAAAACAACTACAACGCAGGTTATGAAAATTGTAATATGTCCTGCCCGTCTGCGAGCCAGGAAAACTGCTTTTAAAAAACAAATATAAAAAAAAGTAAAGGTGACACTGTCACCTTTACTTTTTTTTTTTTTTTGCACTACAAGAGATGTAACAACATGACTTACCCGTGGATTTGAATGGTCGTTAGTGATTGGCTGCAAAGAGAAGACGGGCCTCGTCAGCACAATACTCTGGCTAGTCAGTTGTCCATAGTTCATGCTACTGAAGTCTAACCTGGATTATTTAAATGAAAGCTCAATGTGGTGACTCTTCCTTGTAAAAATATCTATAACATCGTCATAAAATGAGTTTCTTTTTTTCAATTCTTTTAACAGATTTTTTTCAATCGACAGAGTAGACAAGGCTGAGAGTCGAGATTGACCTTGAGAATTACGTAAGTAAGTGTGAATTCTTTTCAAAGCAGAGAATGACCTTTCCGCAGATGAACTAGTTGCTGGGACTGTCAATACCAAACAAATCAATTTCCATGCTTCTGGAAGTGTTTCTTGCAACTCATTTAAATACAAATATTTATGAATGTCAGCAACACTACCCTTGTGAAATTCCTCTGAAGAGTACATTACCGAAAGTTCGCTTCTAAGCCTGGCAATGTCAAAATATTGCCAATAGGAAAATTTTAACGACTGGAACATTTGCTCAGGAAAAAACTGTGAAAATGTAGAAAATTGTTTAAATTCTAGTAGACCAATGTCAATATCACAAAATCTTTAGTTTATTTTTGTCGTGATATAGTGTCAATGATTTCAAAATAAAGTCTACGATAACAAGTCTTTCTGTCACTTGAGACGCAGTCTGATTGCTATCTTTTCTTAAGTTGAGAGGTGCTTACGAGGTCTGTCATTCCGCCCAAATCTCCCTAAAATTTATCCCAAAAATCATCAAAATCCTCACATAGTTTTTCAAGATGTTTATTTCAAGATACATTGCAATGTTGAAGTTGCTCAAAGTATTAAAATATAACGTTGCAGCAACATTTCATAATCAACGTTTCACAAAGAGGACATTTGGACGTTGCAGCAACGTTGTATCAACGTAACTTCAATGTTGTGGCAATGTTGAAATTTTTAATGGTAATGTTGTGACAACGTTGCTACAACGTTGCTGTGTTATTTGGGCTTGTGGACATAACAATGAACGGACAATGCTTGTTTGTATTTAACTTTAACCCGGGCTTGCAAATCACTGTGTTCGTCAAGACATACAGCAGCACCGTCTTATGTCTGGGCTACAATTTTGCTTTCAGAGTCATATTCCCTCATACATTCAAATAAGTGTGTGGCAAATGCATTAGCAGTTCGGTCATCACTTAAGTCAGAGAAGCCTAAAAATCTTTCCTCTATGGTACCTTTCAAAGTACAGTATCGCAATACAGTAGATACCTGGGATTTGTTCGAAACATCCGTGGTTTCGTCCATTATTACAGCAACAAAAGGAGCTGCATTGATTTCTCTTTTTATTTCACTTGTTAAATGGTCTGCCACGCTGTGAATGATTTCATTTTGGATGTCACTAGACACACCCATAAAAACTTTAGAATTCTCTAAATGAGAGTCAAACTTGTTTTCAAACTTTCTAATCAAAGTTAACAATTCTACATAATTTCCACGATTATCTGAATGTTGGCTTTCGTCGTGACCTCTGAACGGAAGTTCTTGTTCTGCCAGAAAACAAGTTACATCTATGAAACGGTTAGTTATGTACCTGTTGTTTTTAACTAATTCATTATGTTTTTGTACATCTAATCTATGCTGCTCACTAAGTTTAAATTCAATTCTAGTCTTTCCGAATGTTTTTAGTGCAACCGAAGAAGTTATGGGTTCTGAATAATTTAATGTCGTTTCCGCAAATTATGAAAGTTATTTAAGTCACTGACATCCTGTTTCGTCCAAATGCTTACTTCGGAGGAAAAAAAGAATGCAAGGCCAGCAGAACAATCTTGAAATTTTTATGCAACCACATAACCACTTATTGGATTAGAAACTTTCACAATGAAAATTCCTCACACATGACTGCAAATTGGGAAGAGCTGGTGTGGGTCTAACTTTAGATACTATGTCCAATTTTTGAGTGAATGGGCGAGAGCTAAATGATGACTGTAGTAAATCTTCAATTAAGCATTCGCACTCGTCTCCATCTGCTGTCTGCATGAAACTTGCTGCACATGCCATTTTCGCACTGGCATGATAAAAAAAAAAACACAATATCAAATCATGGAACTAACCATGTTATCTTTAAAAACAAAGCAACAGAGCCACGGATACTACGAAACGAACACGTTACCAGAACTCCGAAAACAACTGTACTGCAGCTGCAGCTATGAAACAAGAAGCGAGGGTGGTTCTGGCAGAGGGAGGAAGGCTCTTTCTCTCTCTCTCTCTTGTACTCGCTTTCTTACTCCCTCATCCACTCGAAGTCGCAGCGACCACACTACAAGCAACTCGAAGCTTGCTTACAAGGTGTACTGCAAGATGCAGACCTTTCAGGCGGATGTCATTCACGGAACCAGGGTGTGAGGAAAGAAGGGAAGTGGGAGGATACAGCCTGCCCAACAGCAAGGTCGGTCTCCGTGTATGCAGGAGGCGAGTCGCTTACAGAGGGGTGTCCACGGTGCTAAAACACTGGTGTTGTCTCTAGGAGAAGGAGGCGTAGCTTCTACCCTCTACAAGTGACAAACACCACACCAGGCACATCGCTTTCTAAGGGTTCTCCGAGGGCTGTCCAATGACGGAATGGCAAAGTGGCATTGAGGAAGTGAATTGTAAAAAAAATAGGGCAGCTTGATAGCCGGCCATGTCGCCATTATATCTTAGGTGGAATATTTGCATAGTGAGCAAACTACACCATTTTAAAACTGTAAGCACTGCTTTCATGGAATATTCGCCCCTGCACACAACTATGCACTATCCACATGTCTCAAAATCCATTTGCTTATGCTGTACATCACTCAACACTAGCTCCACATGCTCCACACACGTATCCACAATCTGCTCCACTTTCAACTCCAAAGACTTCTAAAGTTTCAAAAATTTTACATGGAGGTGGCAAGATACGCATTGACAAGCAAAAAAGTTAGTTTACCCCACAGTCGTAGAAGAACAGGTCTGGACACTCGCCTGGATATTTGACCCCCTTGTTGTTTGGCTGTAGTTCACCAAGTTACAGAGAATATTGTGTTTTATTGGCGCTGATGTTACGGCGGTCGGACTAAACTCCGCCCACTTCCTTTCCGCTAAGATAAACAATTTATCAAAACGTATTTTTTATCAATTTATGAAATACTTTTTTCGCTCACAAATTTAAGAAAAGGCTTCAGCAATCTTTTTTACTTTATAAATTTAACAATGGAAAAAAGTGGACGGAGTTTGAGTTCGACCGCTCGGAAAACAGCGCCAAAAAGTACGACATTCTCGGTAACTTGACGAACTACAGCCAAACAACAAGGGGGTCAAGCAAAATACATTGGTAGATAGGCGAGTGTCCAGACCTGTTCTTCTACGACCATGGTTTACCCATACATATTACTACCAAAGAAGTCACCTCTCACGAATCGAGACATGGTCCCCTTCTACCCAATACTGTGCATTGCATTATAGTAGGTCTATCAAACTGTGGTAAGATGTGTGTGCTGTTAAGCTTACTGGAGGAACCTAATGGTCTCAGGTTCGAGAATGTGTACCTGTACTCGAATTCATTACAACAGCCAAAGTATCAGCGACTTGGAAAAATTCTAAGTTATGTGGATAGACTCGGTATTTTCCATTCGGCGACAATGAAGCAATGATACCACCAAGTGAAGCTCTGCCGAATTCTATGTTGGCAGTAGCACCTAAGGTGCATGAGGACGTTTATGACGAGGAGGCCGATAAAGATGAGGAGGGAAAGGACAATGGCGCCTTCCCAGATGAGGAAGGAGTGGAGGAGGAAGAGGACGGCGAGAATGGCAATGTGGGGGAACACAGCATGCAGCAGGAGCTTGTTGCGGTGCGGGCCCAAGTTCGGGGCCAGCAGGAGATCCCGGACCTGCGGCTCCAGCTACAAGCCCAGCACGCCATGGCGGAGATCTGCCACACTGCAGCCGCATGCTTCCAGGAGTAAACTCCACTCCTCCAGACATTGGCAGGACGAGGACCCGTCCAGTTGCCTCCAGAGTTGTAAATAGTGTGTATATAGTATAAATAGTGTGTATGTAGTGTAAATGGTGTGTATGTAGTGTAAATGGTGTGTATATAGTGTAAATAGTGTGTCTATAGTGTTATAATAAACGTTGTCTTTTTTAAAACTTAACATTGTGTGTTGAGACACATTATTTCATATGCCTGTCATAATTTTTTCTTAAAGAGCATGAGATTCAACAATTACTGTACACTCAATCAGTATTTACATAGAACACAATTACATTATAATTAATTACTATAAAAGGTTTAAAATTTTTTTAAATTAAACAATTAATTGAAAGGAATAATAATGTAATTATTACACAAAATAAAAAAAGTACAATGGTGAAGTATCATACTTGTCAAGCCTTGTCAATCTAGATGCCTGAATGCATTCATAAAAAAAAACTGGTAATAGGGGGGGGGGGGGCGAGAGTCCATATAATATAGCATAGACTATTAGCCCTTAAACACATGTATACTGGAGGAATCGAATCAAGTGTGTAAACAGGAAACAAAAATGGTGGCTCAAAGTAATATCCCTGGTGGTCATTCCTAAAACTAAATATAAACGATTAATTGAACGAGTGGTTATTTAACAAGTAAATTATTTTGGCAGGGAATTTTAAAAAATTTAATATGGTGGGAATTTAAAAAATTAAATATGGTGGGCTCCAGAACATGTAAACAAATGACTGTTGAAATTTGGCAGGGGTGCGGGAAAATGATTCCAAGATGGCAGATGGTTTAAAAATTATTTTTAGAAAACAATTTTTAATTTTGAAAGTTATGTAATCGAATATGGTGGCCGGAAACAAGATGGCGACCGGAAACATAATGGAGGCAATTACATAATACAAGATGATGGACTCAGTCCCTCGGCCTTCAGCCCCTTGTCTCAGAGTCGGCTATATCCTACTACTTACCATTAAGCTCAAAGTGCCTTTAAACTTCCTTTAAATATTTACTTAAACACAATTTTTCGACTTATCCCACTCTACCCAAACATCACAGAATCATTCATGTACAGAAAATAATTTCCTCTTCAATCTGCAGTTTGGAACAAATACATTTGCACGTAGTTAGAAACTACAAATAATCATTTGGCATACAGTAATCCAGTAATCCTTCTGAATCCGCCACAGTGGAGTTCATCGAATATCCTGCGAATAATGAAATTGCAGATACAAAGACCAGAAACACATGGAAAAAATAAGGATAGATTCACGAGCACTAATTTCAAAATATTTCGGATGAAAATTATGCACGTAAGTTACTACTAATAATGTGTTTTATATGAACATGTGCATTATGTCTTACCATCAATAATAAATTTAATTACCACAATATATAAGACATTGAAAAAGTACACAAACAGTAGTTACACAATAAGAAGTTGGCCTATTCAATATTAACATCCCTAACTAAACTGAATAAGCTCGTTTACATTACACTTGTAGTACCTAAACACAGTTTTATTTCTTTTCATTCTTAAAAGGAAGGGATAATTTTCAATTCCACAAAGCTAGTGTTGCTGAGTAGAAGAGAGAGGCAGCAGTTACAGTAGATAAACAATCACTTCTTGTCTTGCAGTTCTGTCCCCTACCAACTACCCTCTACATCTACGCTCATCATGTCACAGATATACTGCTGCTTTCCAACTCCACATCTTGGTTGCGGTCAAGTGTTCGGTTTTCAAACTGGCGGAGAACTTGTAAAAAACTTTCAATGTTGTGTATTTAGGGTAAAGACTTTAGTCTGAAATATTTCCCTCGGCATGACACATTAATGCAATCTCAACTATGATTTTGTGAATTTCGAATTTCATTCTAAATCAGGATCCCATATTTGAAACTTTTTGCACTCTCTCTCAGAATCATGTAATTATTTTTTAAGCTTATCAGAACTAAATTCATTAGTGTGAGGAGTACTGGAGGAGTGCTAGAGGTCTGTACAAAGACACAAGATGCACATGCTCCGTTATAAAGCAGTGCACGCGCTTCTATTGTGCAAGTCGCAGAAAATTTGATAAATCATTATATGTGTTACTAATTAGCAGCAAAGATCAGAAAAATGACACGCGCATTGTGTGCAGCAGCAAGTGATATGCATGTGATGCGTGTTTGCATTTAGAAGACGGAATTGGTAAATTGGTATTCACGAATATGCAAATTTTACTCGCGAATATTGAATAAATGCTTTAAATTATTTCCACGCAAATAAGGGAATATGGAGGTATTTTGAGATGATAACTAGGCTATGCCTTGAGGACACCTGCCTCCCTGCTTCCGTTCAACACTAATACGGTATACCTATACTGTATTAACCAGTTTGAACGAAAATATCATACACTATATTGAAAAGTACATCCAGGTACAACATGGCAATCCACATGCGATTCCCACATGAGGCTGGGTCACAGTTGTGAGTGAGAGAAGGCTGGTGTGAAGGTTAGTCTGGTCTGAGGAATGGATGAGGTGAGGTGAGCTTGGAATGGTGACGGAATGAGGGACGCGGGGGAAACTGGAGTTCCCCTATAAATCCCAGCAGCCAACGACAATGTCCGCCACATTTCCCACAAGCGAAAAATAAAATCTGCATCCACTGGGGATCGAACTAGAACCGCCTAGGTGGTAGGCGAGAGGTCTGACCCCTCTGTTACTGTGGAACCCCTTCCAGGCTCACTCTGCAATAATAATTAGTCCTAAATATTATTTTCTGTTGATGTATGTAGCACAGCTTTCTCTGATGTAACAATGACGTGACATATTTTAGTTACTCAACATTGCATTTTACATATTTCTTACAAAACCATATGCTGGTTACTGAATTGTATACATGAGAAAAACAAACATAATAGTAAGTTACTTGGACGAAAATATACATTTCATTATGGACATTAAGGTATAATCAATTCTTTTGCTCAAGTTGTGAAAATATTGGTACCATTATTTAACACAAACATAGACTAGATGTACACACAGAAAAAAAAAGGAGGGGGGTGTAACTGTGAAGCCCGCCCCAGGTACCAAAAACCTTTGGTATGCCACTGGGTGAGGCTGCACAATCCGCCCAGTCCTCGGAAAACATGTAAGCACCGGTCTTAAGGGGCGAAGATTCGTGACTATGGGAGATACGGCCTCAGTAGTTCTACAAGTACGCTCAGTGAAACAAGATTTTGATGCAATACTAGTGGAGGGCAGTCTTGGTAATGTTTCTTGCCACATGGTTTTAGACACTGAAGCAACCATTACTGTTGTCAGACCGGACATCTTGGGGACCTTCTCGCAGCAGTCACAGGGCCATAATTCTGGACAAAGCTTTCTGATGACAATGACAGGCAAGACCACACCAGTGAAAGGGTAGAAAAAGGTACAATGAAGTTAGGTGACCTATGTAATGAACACGAAGTGTACATAGTCGACATTGAACATGAATATCTATTGGGTCTGGATGTGTTGTGCAAGTTGACGCGGACCGTTCTGTATCCCCATCCAGTGCAGCCCGTCGTGTGCGCCATGCCACTGATATGCACATGGGAACATTTCCAACCACGTGGCGACAAGAGGCAACGGCATCCAGACGCCAAGCCCCGACATCCGGGCAGTGTCCACGTGTTGTGAAAACCCCAGAAAAACCTAACCAATGATAGGAATGTGCCGCGTTGCTTACAAGCCCCATAAAATGAACTGCAAGTTAGCAACAAGTGTTTGGCTACTCGTAGGTGAATCAGAGCGACGGAAGTCACCCTGCCAGTTACTGGTTTTAAACAAAGGCCAGGAGTAACCTTGTTTAGGTTCCAATCAAGCTTTAGTATTAATTGTTAGCTTTAACCTCACTATTCCATAGAAACACCCCTGCGCCTCGCGAGCAAAGTGGACTCGCCCACATAGCTAACTTTGCAGAACAGAATTTTATACGTATTTTTCCAAATGTAACTGTTTATTTGCCAAATTATTAAAGTCACTGTGGAAACATACAGTACTCTACTGGTATTTATATCTAGAATGGTTACTTCTGTTTAAAAAATAAAAGTACAATAATAATTTGCTATCAACGTGCTTCGAGGACAGAATTGTAATAGAAATGGTAGTTTGTATTTCTTTCTGTTTGTAACAATACTGCTAAATAAAACTTTAATTTTTTGAATATAGAGTGAAAAAGTTTGCTACAAGGAATACAATAAGCAAATCTGATTTGATTTCTTACTTTTCAACTGCCACATTAGGCAATGACTGGAAACCACAAAAGCTGTGTTTCTGTTATTTTTATAAAGTATATTAATAATTTTAAAAAAATTAACTTCGGTTCTATGGAAGCAGAGGTTAAGTAGTGAATGTAGCAAGATAATTTAAAAAGTACGTAAATTTGAAATTTTTTTAATATAAAAAAAGATTCACGATTGAGACGCATAGAAGAGAACTGGAACATGAAAGCAAAAAGATATGACTCAAAAGACTTTCCAAAAATTATGTAATATGTGTAATTACAATACTACAATAAAAAAGTAAACTTTCAATTAAAACTTGACCACAAAACATGAGCGAAATAAGCTACTTAAACACCCATTAAAATCAACCCTTAACTAATTGCACGGAATTGATGCAAAGCTATTTACGGTAATTGCTCTCTTTCCAATATAATCAGGGGCTGGCGTCAGCGCAGTGGCTAGAGCACTCGTCTCCTACCAAGGTGTCAATGTTTGGTTCACGACAGGGGTTGTCCCCCGATTTGCACATGTGGAAATTGTGCCGGACGATGCCGCTCGTAGGTATGTTTGCTTGGAGATCTCCCGTTTCCCCCACCCCCTTTGTTCTGGCACTGCTCTATATTCACATAATGTCACCCCTCACCAGCGCTAAAGATCTTGATGTTACGAGCTGGCTAACATCTCTTTAACTTCACTTCCAATAAAATCACACAGATTTCCTTCGGTAATACCCTCTCTGTCCACAATTTCTTTCCTATGTCTATTGATTTGCAAAATCACAACATAACCTAAGTAATAGCAAAGCAATGTGGTACAGTGGTAAAAACACTGGACATGGTTTTCCGAAACCACTCAATACGAAAACTGGGACATGATCAATTATTTCCCTATTTCCTGTTACTCTATGCCAACCGTTACCACTCAAAGACAGTACTTTCTACTTGCCCTAATTACTTCACTAGCAAAATACTTATTGTGACATAACTTTAACAGTTTTATCTGCGGTACTGTGTATACAGAAGAACCCTGATTTTGAGTGGCCTATGGGTGTCTGAAAATGATCACTCAAAATTGTTGCCAACATATTTTGATCATTTTAAACCCCAAAAATTGCATTCAAATTGATTGTGTCACATTAAGGACATGATCTATAGCAATACCATGTTTTTACTTTACATTTGTACCAGATATTTATTTTCCCATTTTTGAGACAAAATGTGACTAAGTTTTGCTCTTATAAAAATTTTTTATCTAGCATAGTTTTGTGTAAGACCTCCTTAAAGTCTAAATTTGCATGTTACTGTTTTAAGGATGACACTAAAACCAACTCAATCACCAAACTGAAAAAAATCACAGTGAATAACGATATTGTAGCCTACCCTACAAGTTTAACTATAATAAAACACAAAATAAAATATTTCTGCTCTTTTTAAAATAATTGAATTTTAAAATTTTTATTTTAAATTTTATAATTTTTATTTAAATACCAAAACTTTTTTTTTTTTTATGTCGGATAAATTATAGCCTGCGATATCTTTATCCACTGTGAATTTTTTCAGTTTGGTATGTTGGTTTTAGTCGTCCCTAAAACAGTAACACGCAAATTTTTACTTTAGCAATCCATTACACAAAAACTATAAGTGATAAAAACTTTTCATAAGAGCAAAATTTCGTCACATTTTGTGTCTAAAATAAGAAAAAAAATATATCGTACAAATAAAAAAAAATTATGATGAAAATTGTCGTAGACTGCACCCTTAAGAGGGTGTGGTACATAATTCAATGGCAAAAGCATTAATCTATAGATGTAAGTTCCTTGAAGCCAATTTGCAAAATTTAAACAATAGCAATCCTAACCATTCGTTTTAGCCAACGTTTTAAACAAAATTGTTTCCAGTGATACGAACTTCTGAGACACAATCTCTGATGCCGGAACCACATGCATTTAACTGCGGCGCAAGAGATCACGCATTACCAACGAGTAATTCTGGATAAATACCATTATCTAGGATTGTCATTGAGTA
This sequence comes from Medauroidea extradentata, assembly GCA_003012365.1. Lineage (NCBI taxonomy): Eukaryota > Metazoa > Arthropoda > Insecta > Phasmatodea > Phasmatidae > Medauroidea > Medauroidea extradentata. The sequence continues at coordinate 9,767 of PNEQ01058556.1, read as the reverse complement.
TTTTATCCATATTGGATTCGAAAAAGGTGTAGAAATCAATTGATGTTTTCAGCGTTTATTTATCTACCACACAGCATGCAGTCTTAAGTCATTTGTAATTATCTCTAACCGCACTTCTTACTTCCATGAAAGCCTAACATACAACACACAGTTGTAATTTAATTACATTTTCCTAACATTCTGCTAGTTTTCCAACAATTCTCAGAATTACCACTCAAAATCAACGCAACTTAAAATCCAGTACACTAAAAAACGAGGTTCTACAGTATTTTAAAAGTATATTCCTGTCAACTGATGTATAAACTGGGAGAAAGGTGCCTATTTGCCGCTGCCTCAAGAAAAGCAATGTGACGCAGGTACCAATACCAACTCAATTCCAAATAAAGAACAGTACAGAAGGCTCAAATTTCAGCTATTCTAAAGCAGTTAGAAGCTATCATAAAATCGCTGTTGTCGTAAAACCCCTGTTGTTCAAAAATCGAAAATAAACCATTTTCACTGTACAATTTTTTTTTACAACTGTCTCCTTCCAATTGATGGTAAAGGTAAAATTTTAGTAGCCTATGGTTTTGCTGTGATCAGACAAACACGTTTTAAATAATGTAAATAATGTTTAATTGCAGCTTTTTGCCTTTTATAATTTTTTAATTTATGCCCTTTTTTTTTTTTAATTTTTGGTGCCAGAGAATAAAATTTCTGTTGTCCTTGAATCCCTGCTTGTAAGATAGAAATTTTACTGTTTATCGTTCTATTGTTCAAAAGTTTGTCTGCGACCATACCTGAATTTCTTTTACCATTTCAGACAAGATAGTCTTCAAAAGTGCTTACATTATCATGAACAGCATTAATTTTTACACGTGGAATGTGTTCATATTCAAGTCATGGTTTATTTTAGTAAAATAAAGAATCGAATCTGCAATATTGCAATACATTTCCATAAAATTTCCCACAGTAGGACATTAAAATATAAATTTATGTTTACCAATAGTTATGCTTGATGTTCACTCTCACTCTAGCAAACAGCACGATGGTAGCTGTTTATCTATTAAAATACAGGCCTACCACAGAACCCATATTTTACAAGGGCTCACAGTACTTCAAGAATGACCTTGCAAAACAGTTTCTGTGTAATTTTGACCCCCAATAACCACAACAGTTGCATTAAAATAACAAATTTTTAAGTTACGTCGACTTAAATTGTCTCTAAACATAAAAATTACATGTTTTAAAAGTAAATATTACTTTAGTTTGACATGTATAGACAGTATGTGTCTAAATGATGCAAGAAAAATTTCTGATTAAAAATATTGGAAAAATATTTAAAGTAAAAACTGCAATGAATTTTTAGCTTCCCGTAAATTCTGCTGGGTGGGCTTCCGTGTAACAGTGCACAGGCCAGCCAACATGGCAACACCAAACTAATTAGTTTGCTAGTGAGTCTGCCAGAGCCGCATTGCCTTGTCGCGGCTGTTGAAATTCGGCCAATGCAGCAGCAGTTGATTGGCCGCTGAATGTGGCAACAGCGAGGTGCTTATGCATACAGTGAAGAGAGTATCTGCATGGAACAGGGAGACAGAACTTCAACCTAGTCATGTACTTGGTTGCAACGTCTCCCACCTGTGTATAGTCTCTTTCACTTAATCACGGTCACCCAACCCTTTACTGCTCACCTTTAAATTTCCATTTGTAGTTTTCAGCCATATACTGATAATTTTATAAGAGTTTTGAGTCATGCTGTTGTATACAAAAGTGCTTGTACTACACTAAAGTGCATGTTTAAAAGCCAGAAATGGATTGTGTTAAATGGTGCATCAGACTATATGTACTAGTTACCAGATTTATCTAAAGAAAATACCTTGTGTCTGGTAATTACGGGCTCGGTCACACATGTTGATGGCACTGACGGGAAGGAGGAGAAGAGAGGACGGTCTGCACACATTAGCCCTTTAAAATAAAGGACAATAACTGCCGTATGACTGTTTTTTTTTGGGAGAGTATAATCCTGGCAGTTTTTATTTGAGAATGAGGCCCTAACCCCCAAAAAATGCTGCATCACCTCTTCTCCTCCCCTGATAGTTAGCAGTTTCTAGTAGAAAAAGTGAAGTAATTATGGTTAGCACTCTACATCTAGGTCTATAGCACTGGTGAGAGGTGACACTGTATGAGTATGGAACAGTGCTGGAATGAAGACGCGGGGAATACGGGAGATCCCCAAGAATACCCGCTGACCAGCGGCATCATCCGTCATGAATCCCACATGCAAAAATCCGGTGACTGACCCTACAAGGAATCGAACCCGGATCACCTTGGTGGGAGGCAAGTGTTCAGTCACTGCGACACCCACAGCTCCCTAATGGTTCGAATGAGAATGACCTCGTAAAATCTGATTTTTACTGTATGTTTAAGCAAACTATGTTGGAATACAAATTTAAGAACATGACAAAAAAAATACATATTTACACAATTTTTTCAGTTTTAGCAGATTAAAACTAGTAAAAATTGAAGTTATTGTGGGTAACATTGGTACATATATCCAACCTGTCAAGTCATTCCCAAAAAAAAAAAAAAACTTTTAAATTTGATGTTAAAATAACATAAGGATTATGTAAGTACTACAAAGAATGTACATTACAGCAATTAAGTGAACAGTACTTCTGCATATAGAGGTTGAAAAAAAAAACTAAGTACTACATATTATCAAAACCAGAACTGATGAAATAGAAGAATCAAAAGCATTCATTTGTGACTAATTTAAAGAAGAATTCAACAACTCATACAAACTGTGACCAAATAAAATAAAGGTTATCAACCTAACTGATGGAACAAATTACAAGACTTTATCCTAGGCTCACCCAGACAAACTCACATAAGCAAGGATTTCTCAGCTCAGACAATTCCTTTGAAAACTTTTAGCTGATTCTATTTTACATAATCACAGTCTTAAAGTGAAAATATAAACCAATCAAATAGCAAATACGCATATGTGCGCATCCACCCAACTTCAGTGAATCAACTTGTTGAGGTGAACATGCATGTGGCGTGTGAGAGCATCCTTTTTAGAGAACTTGGCATTGCAATACTTGCAGGCAAAGGGGTGGTCACGTGTGTGGATTAGCATGTGGCGCCGCAGGGAGCCACTCAACAGAAATTTGGCATCGCACAACGAACAGCGATAAGGTTCATCCCCCGTATGCACCAATACATGCTTCTCCAGGTAGTTCTTTCGTGAGAAGTTGGTGTTGCAAACTAAGCACTTAAATGGCCTCTCCACCTTGTGGTTGTTCATGTGTTTGTCGAGGTTACGTTTCTCTGCAAAGCGTGACGTGCACAGATGACACTTGTAACGCTTCTCCCCACTGTGGATCATGAGGTGGCGCTTCAATGTTCCTTTCAGGGAGAAGGTAGCATCGCAGAGTAGGCACCGAAAAGGCCGATCACTAGTGTGGGTTACCATGTGGCGGCTCAGGTTCCCACGCTCCACAAACTCTGCCGTGCAGAATGTACACTTGAGGAGCTTGTGGCGGGTGTGCGTCAGCATGTGCCGCTTGAGGTACGCGTCCAGGGAGAACCTCGCACGACACACCGAACACTCGAAAGGCTTGTCTGTGCCGTGGGTAGCGACGTGCCGCCTGAGGTTACGCCTGTCCGCAAACCTCGCACGGCACACGGTGCAGTCGAAGGGGCGGTCGTGGTCATGAGTCGCGGGGCACGTGACCAGATGACGCTGGAGTAGTGCCTTGTCTGGAAATGCTGTGCCACAGAGAGGACACCGGTACGCACCTGACTGGGCAAGCCACCTGTCAGAGCCTGCATACCCCGACATGCTGCACGCCTGCGTCAGTAAGTGCTCTGTGAACTGAGTCTTACTGTGGAATATGGCACTGCAGGCGAGGCACGTCAGGGGAACATCACTGCGGTCATCGTGGGGGAATATTACATGTATCTTGTTACTGAGTGGCATGTGGAGCTGGCTGGCTGCGTCCCCTAGCTCCGTATTATAGGTAACTGACCTCTTCATTACGTGACTTCTGTTCTGTGGCCAACCTGAAAAAATTTCATAGTGTTGTACAGAAGTCTCAAAGCTTAGCAAGAAAACATAGAAATTACATCGACTTTTAAACAACGTAGAAATATTTTCTGACGTGTATCACACACAGATAACATAGCCCAATTTTTTTCTGAAAATCTGTTGCACATAACATTCTGGTACAGTACCAGACATTCAGTAATAGTATAAATGACAACCAAAAATACTGTAAATTTAATTCTAACCCTTGGCATTACTGATAAACTACAGTATCACATCATACAATAACTTTTCTGATAGTGTATTAATTTATCGGGTCAGTTTAAGTTAATCAACTATAATAATTTTCCAGGTTGGATGGGTAGATTTTGCATAGCAAAACTTTAAAAATATGTTCTGTAATTGTGATTCAAAAAATGAAATTTAATTTTATATCCGAGAAAAACTAATTGTATTCTTCATACAATGTATAACTATTATCATACCAAACAAAAAAAAAACTCTAAAATCAGTAAAATACTAACTTAGTTTGCACTTATAATATGAAAAGGAAAATATTTGCTTTGCAGCACGTTGATGAACATGAGAACATTATCGACGATGTTCAGCGTAGCCCTACCACTAGCACTCGGCGTATTGCTTCACGGTGCACTGTTTCACAAACACGTGTATGTCAATTACTGCGTCATGAACGATTGTACCCATTTCACCTGCAGCGTGTGCAAAATCTTCACGTAGGTGACAATGCCCAGCATCTACAATTTTGTTAACTAGTTTCAAAACAATCGTCATTTTGTAACAATAATACACTTTTATATGGATGAGGCTCTGTTCACCCGTAATGGAATCATTTTCAAGTGTTTTTCTCAATTAATGTGTGATGTGGTTTGTTGGATGGATGACCGACTGATAGTCTGTTGTTTCTAAAAGATTACATGAACAGGGCAAGATACCTGCAGTTTTTGCAACAGACATTACCTGAACTACTCAATGATGTTCCTTATGCTATACACCTTGTTTTGTACTTCCAGCATAATGGAGCCCCTCCACATTATTGCAATCAGGTTAGGGAGTAAATGAATACATTTACTAATCAGTGTATTGGCCGTGGTAGTACTACTCCTGGCCACCAAGGTCTCCTGACCTCAACCCCTTAGATCAGGGACGGCCAACCCTAGGCCCGCGGGCCAAAAACTGGCCCGCCATGGTTTTTTGAATGGCCCATCAATAGCTGAATGATTTGCTATATTCTTTAATAATTAAAAATTACTTAAACTGGAAATCAAAATAATAATTCTATTATAATTTCATATTTTGCAATGCTCATTTTCGAAATACTGTGTAGATAGAGCAGTGTTCGAACTTCAAGAGGATATAAGAATGTACGACTGTGTTATCTTCCGCAAAGGCGATCTATTTGTCTTGCGGCAATGCGTATCTATTTTTATGTGGTCACGCAGGGTGGCAGGGAGGTGTGTGTATATGCGCGAGCAGGTGTACGGGCTCAAGTTCATGGCTGGAGGAGGGGCCGTTTACGATATTGTGTTGCAACTCGCAGTTGGATGACTACCTTGTCGCAGTTGTTTGTCAGTAAACTGTTGATACGTATCACACTCACGCGAGTCGATCCGCCAGTTTTTGTTTAGGTGCAGTGTGAAATGGCTCTAAGTATGCATGAAGCAAAAAGGAAAAGTGATGAGGTCCGATCGTTCAATGAAGAATGGGAAGAAGAATTTCTTTTTACTATTGGTAAGTCATCAAAACCAATATGTCTTATCTGTAATTTAACAGTCGCAGTGCCAAAGAAATACAACATTGAAAGGCATTTCAAACAGAACCACGCTACATTCAACACATCGTACAGTCCCGCGGCTCTGCATTAAGAATGGACTATATTTCGAGAAAAAAAAAAAAAAAAAAAGAGGGAGCTTAGTTGTCAGCAGAACTTGTTTGTTAAGAAATGAGATTCAATGAATAACATGCTCCGTGCATCATATGAAATATCGCTTTTACTCGCGCGCAGGAAGAAACCTTTCGCAGATGGTGAAGTAATTAAAGAAAGTCTTTCTATATTTGCCGAGCACACAGGATACCCGAATATAAATAAAATGGCGGGCAATATTTCTCTTTCTCGAAATACGGTAATGAGACGCATTGAAGAAATGGCAGATGATGTGTCGGGACAAATACGTTATTCAACTGCAAGTTCCAAGTATTTTTCACTTGCAATAGATGAGAGTTGTGATGTTACAGATAATGCTCAGTTTCTTGCGTTTGTGAGGTGCATAAACGACAATTTTGACGTATTTCAAGAACTTCTAGGGCTGTGTCAGCTATCAACAAATACAACTGGAAGGGATATTTTTGAAGCATTGAAGAATTGTATTGAAGAATGTGACACTAGCGGTAGGCCTAAGCTAGAGTGGGCTAAACGTGACAGTATTTGTACCGATGGTGCCCCATGTATGGTAGGGAAGAGAAATGGTTGTGTTTCATTACTCGAAGAGTATTTACAGCGAAAATTGTTTTCTTACCATTGTATTATTCATAAAGAAGCTTTGTGTGCGAAAGACATGGACTTTCATCATGTTATAAATCCGGTTGTGCGTTGTGTAAACATGATTCGATCGCTAGCACTTAACAGAAGGGAATTCAGGGAACTTTTCGAAGACGAAATACAAGAATATGGTGAACTTTTGCTCCACAACTCAGTCAGGTGGCTTTCTAAAGGGGAAGTTGTTTCACGTTTCTTCAAATTAAAAGACCAAATACTTTTATTTTTAGAAATGAATAATGTTTTGCCTGAAGAGTGTAAACTGCTAAAAGACAGGGAGTGGCTTTGTGATTTAGCATTTTTAGTTGACATATTGAAATATTTGAATACTCTGAATACGAGATTGCAAGGTACAGATTCTATATTTCCACTCGTGTTTAATGAAGTGAATGGTTTTATGTTAAAGTTGAAATTGTTTTGCAACAACTTAGAGCAGAGCATCCTTGACCATTTCCCAACTATTAAACAAGACGTAAGTAAATACAGTGATTTTACTCTTAATCACTTAAAATACAAATCAGCTGTCCAATCTATCTTTGCACAAGTCATTTGAAAAACGGTTTTCTTCTTTTGAATATGAGAGATGTAACATTGATTTGTTTATAAATCCCTTTCTTGTTTCAGAGAATGAATTAAGTAAGTATAGTCCTCCAGTACAAATGGAAATTCTAGAAATTCAAAACCATTCGGGGCTCTGCTCTAAGTTTAAAGAACTTTGTGAGTCACCGACCACTCCAAGCTTAATTCAGTTCTGGAAATATGTTCCTAAAGAACAGTTTCCCAACCTTCACGATTTTTCTTTAAGGTACATTTGTAGATATGGCTCAACATATATCTGTGAACAAACATTTTCTTCCATGAATGCCATAAAAAACAAATTTCGTTCAAACAAAACAGACAAACACTTTGCCGATATGCTCATTTTAAGTACGTCGAATATAGCACCCAAAATTGATACATTGATAAGTGAAAAGCAGGTTCAAAAATACCATTAGAATCCTTCGAAATCATTGTTTCTTAAAAATAGCATGCACATGTGCAAGTTAATATTGTAAATCTGAACTCAATGTTATCGATTTTTTGAACATCATATATTTTTTTAACAATATTTTATAAAATGTAATGTGTATTATGTGTGTTTACTATTGTAAATCTGAACTTAATGTGTTTACAATTTGTGTGTGAGCATTATTGACATTTTTCTGTCATTGTTCGTGTTTAAACTATAAAATGGTAGTTTCGTTTAGTAATAATATACAGAATATAAAACAAGTGTTGGTTTTACATCATTTTTGAGCACATGACAGAAAGTTAATGTGATATGGTGGCCCGTGACATGATTTGGGCCATATTTTTGGCCATAGCTTCAAAAAGGTTGGCCGCCCCTGCCTTAGATTATTGTTTATGGGGTTGGGTGAAGGATAATGTCTACAGACATAAAGTTAATACACTAGACGAACTGCTCGCTTGCACAATGGATGCTTTTGCTGGCATACAGGAACGTCACAATGATCTTTGACAGGCAACACGTCATATTCTTCAGGGAGTTGACAACTGCATTAAAGCCAATGGTGGAATATTTGAGAATTTATTGTGAAATCATGTCACTGGACCAAAGAATGACACAACATGAAAAGAAAGGTTGTGTAAATTCTGTTATTTCTGCTACGGAAAGGTACAGTATGTTAAATAAAAATTTGTTGTAAATAAAAATTGTTTCATTTTTTCGAAAACTACATTATAAAAATTACCGAACTAGTTAATATGCAATGTTTTTTCGTTTATTACAATCTCCTCATCACTGAAACGAGAATATTAATGCAAATAAAACAATAAGATTAATTTGACAAGTTATGAGTGCTTTTCATTCAAACGAGACTATCTCGACAACCATCACATATTTATTTACCCCATGTTCACATTAATTTTTTTTTTTATCACAATGACAAGTACTATCACATCCTAGAATATTGCCCTTTCCTCCCAACTCAGCCTGTATACTGCATTTAAACTGTCCATTGTCATGACTAAATTGATAGAGTGGCCAAGGGCATGTATTCTGGTGTGCTAGGTTCATTGTTTCGAATATTAACCCTGATGTAGGATTCTTTAGTGTACCCAAAAATCAGAAAAAATGACAAGGATGACTTCCACATACACTAGAGATTTTGCACAACCCTTACCAAAAGCCACCAGCATGCGACACTAGCACACACTAGCAACAAATGGTATAAAAAACTTTTCTGTCATTTACAGGATGGCCAATGCATGAAATAAAAACATTTCTTTCTTAACAAGTATGTGATTTTAGGTTCTCATGTTGGTTATATATGTGTTATGTGTTTATCTTACATGCTTGAGAATAAAGAACTCGGCTCCATGCATGAAAGTGGCACCTCTCTACTTACTTGCTCTGTGTCCTCACACAAGACAAGAGAACAAGTAGAGAAGAAGCAACACTCACCGACACCGAGTGCTGCCAGTGGTGAGCCCTCTGTCAGCTCCACACAGCACCTGAACACACGCAACACAACATTACATACACTCTGCTGATAACCACAGCAGAATCACACTTATTACTGACAACAGTTCTATCTAGCTTTACATATAAGTATTCTGAACTCTATTATTACCTCTGATCAGGTCCTGGGGTTAGGTGAGTGGTGCCATGGGCAAGTTAAACCTAACCCCTCCTCCCCCCAACAAATTTTATATTTCACTAGTAACTGTAGTAAGTGAAAAACAAGTCATCTGAGCAAGGTGGCGCAATGATAACCCATTAGACTCCCATTCGAGAGGACTCGGGTTCAATCCTCTGCTCCGGCCATCCTTATTTTGATTTTTCATTTTCCCGAAATCACTCAATGCAAATTCTGAGACGGTTCTTTAAGGGCGCGGCTCACCTCAGTTTTCAACTTCTTTTTTTATTTTTATATTTGTACCAGATACTTTTTTTCCTATTTTAGTCATAAATTGTGATTAAATCTTCCTCTTAGGAAATTTGTGTATCTCTCATAGTTTTTACATAATGAGTCCTAAACGTCAAAATTTGCACATTACGGTTTTATGTACGACACTAAAACCAGCTGAAATACTAAACCGAAAAAATTCACAGTGTATGTTGTAGGCTATGATTGACAAAAAAAAAAAAAAAAAAAGTATTTTTGTATTTAATAAAAAATTCTG